>JAHBCN010010230.1:0-32400 GCA_019359885.1 Listronotus oregonensis | reverse complement strand
GGTATAAACTTTATTAACAAAATTTACTAAAAACGTCAGAGAGAAACCAAAATTTGTAAAAAATGGGGTTTCAATTTAAAAATCTTAAGTGTAATGCAATATCTCATTTTTGGACCCCCCTGTATTGTACGGCTATAGATAAAAATGCTTCCCTATAGAAATCAAAAACGTGTCCGACGTTTTTCCCAAAATATACCAGGAGTCACAAATAGGGTGCGACCTTTTCGTTGGACCACCCTGTATGTAGCCCCGAAAAGATCACCCAATATTGAGTCGATACCCCAGACACAAAAGGCTAACCCCCTCCAAAAATTATTCCTGGCTACGGCTTAAAATGTAAATAAATGTATTGCGAATGGGTTGCTTAAAAATTATGGTCAAAATGGCTCTGAATAATAAAAAAATAATAATAAAAAAGATTTATACACCCTGTGTAATATGAATTCTTATTTTTTCATTTAACATGGCAGTAGGTACCAATAAATCACCAAATTTTTTTCTTTGCGTAAGTACTAAAGCCGCGTTTACACCAAAGTCTTCCACTAGGTTTTCCACAAGTTACGGCAATTTGTTGCCTTTTCTACAAAATACAGCAACTTTTTCTGTCTTCCACTTGTGGAGAGACAAATCTTTCACAAAATTTTGGTTTTTGGCGAAGTGTCGGTAAAGATCAAAGAAAGTTGACAACAACAAGTGGAAGATTTTTTGCGGCGCGCTTTGTGCAAGCAACTTTCGTGCAAATTCATTGGCAACAAGTTTTCCACTTGTTTCTCTAAATTTAAGAAGTGCAACTTCTGATTGACAACTTTTGGTTTTCTACAAACAACCTTTTGTCAATTTTTAGTTGTTAACTTTGGTGTAAACGCGCCCTAATATATCACCAAATTTTTTTCTTCAATGTTATAAATAAAGTCTTTGAAAATTTTAAAATTATTATTAAAATTTTTAGTTATAACTTAAAGAAAAAAAATAGTGACATGTCAGTACTCAAGACTATGATAATTTAAAAAAATAATAATATTAAAAAATTTTAGAATTTTTTTTTACTTTCTGTGTAATATCAATTTTTACTTTTTCATTTAACATGGCAGTAGGTACTAATAAATTACCAAATTTTTTTCTTTAATGTTATAAATAAAGCCTTTGGAAATTTGTAAAGTTTAAAATTAAAGAAATAATTAAAATTTTTAGTTATGAAATTAAAGAAAAAAATTAGTGGCATATCAGTACTCTTATGTAAAACAAAAAAAAAATCAAAATGTTTTAAAATCATAGCCTTGACATTAAATTGTTTGGCAACCCATTTGTTGTTTACATACTATATTTGATTAAAAATAATTTAGATCCGGTTGGCAGATGGGTGAAGGTCGCCTCTAATTTGAATCCAGTACTGTTAGGTTACCAACAATATTAATCATACCAAAATCTAATACAAAACTAATCATTCCTAATATATGTATTGTATTAGGATAAATTTGCTGTGTGTAATGTTAATTGGACCACCGCTGTGTTCGCACGTTGTTATTGTGGTTGGGCCCAGAAGGATCTTTTGGAACATGCGCTAGAGTTGCTGGTTATCGGCAACTCTTGTTGCTAACGTATGAAACGGGATCCGAACGAAGCTAAGACGAACACAAGGCTTAACTCAAAGTGTTTGCATACCGTGTTGATGAGTGAATGACATCCAGTGCCTTAAACAGGTGTCTCCAACAGTGCCTCTGAGATACAGGGCGACCTCTCAGAATATCTAGCGTTACTGCAGTAATGCGGGGCTCTGCCGTGGTGGACTATTACTCCACCGAATGAATACGTTTCGAGAGGTGCCACCCAAGGCCACAAGCAGACAAAGGTGCGCGGACCGAAACGGGTGAATCCGTTTCGAAAAGTGCCCCTAAAGTCACAGGCGCCTGTTTCACGGGGAAGAGCCAATCTATCTCGAACGAACAGTTGCTTAGAAAGGGATCTCTGAATCCAAACAGAAGGCGGACAGAACTGCTTTTATAGGGAAAAGGGTTCCCTGGCTTTTAACAGAAAACGGATAGAACCGTTTACATAGGAAGAGACCGGATAAACGGCTTCAGAAGGAACATTTCGTTCCTGTAACAAGGACCTAGTAGCTAACCACCTCACTATACCGGGAGAGGAGGGCATGACGGTTCTAATCGTCTGCTCGTCATACTTTCCAGGAGTCAGGGACACCAGAACACATATTGTGCTCGTGTCCGGTAGCGACACGAGTAAGAGGAGATGTAAGAACTCTTTCCCAATCTAATATCGGATTCATTAGAAGTCTGATCCTATTGGGAGAAATATAAATAGGTGTGAGCCACAATAGACCGAGCGGTCGCAGTGGAGGGCGTAAAAAGTCCACTCACTTTGAATCTAAGTTAACCTAACCTAATGTTAATTGAATAAGAAATAGCGTGTTGGCAATCTTTATGAAAACAAGTTATTAATAGGTATAGGAAAGTATAATACAAAAATAATCAGAAAGCAATAATAGCGGGGCGAAAAATGCAATAATATACAAGATGTCTGATTTAAAATATCACACTTCATATTACGTTTTGGTATAGGCGGCAACATTGCGTTATTGAAATTATTTTAGATCCATAAAGCAGAGTCAATTACCTACGTTGCCAACTTTTAAGAAAATTCCTATATTCCGTTTTCCATAAACACCTAAGGTACCATACCCTCTATAAACAGGTGATTAAAACATTCTGAGCACAATATTCATTAGCCTTATATTTTTAGCCTAAACAAACATAATATCTTAAAGTTTATATTTTTAAAGTTTAATTTGCAAATTTAAAACCCAACATATGTTTTATAAGTATTCTTGCAATTTTAAAATAGTCTGATTATGTTCGTTTTTTCTGCTCCAATATTAAAAAATGTTCTTTATATCGTACTTTCAACATAGCTAATAGCTATTATTATTTATATTTTTGGAAATTTTAGGGTAGGAAAATATTTCATATATATTTATAGAAAATTATATAATTTATTCCTTTTATATAAAATGTATTTAATAGACACACAAATGAATATGTCATATTTACGTAAAATTTAGTTTTGTTTTAATTATAGAACAAAGGTATAATTATACGACCCAAATCGGAATTTATTAAGAACTTATATAATATTTAAATAGTATAGAATATTTAGTTATAAATAAATATGGTGTTTTTGTCTCCAAAATAATAATGAATACATGTTTTGCAGCATTACAGACAACAAAGTGATTTTTCTTTTATTGGATTTATATTGTAAATCCTTCGATATCCAAAACACAGTTTTGAATACACATCTCGTACAGATTTTTAAAGATTTATGCGTAACGTATGTCTTAGAAGTTTTTGCACAATAGTTATTTCCCTAACAAGTGCGGAAAGTGATACTTTTCCGCAATCGACGGCAGTTACACGAACGACGCGAAGCTGAGTTAGGGTAAGCCGTCAAGGGTGGAAAAGACACTTTCCGTACGTGTTAGGTACAACATTTTTTCTACGAGTGTGTGGAAAAAGTCAAACTAAACAACCATTAGATAATATTTATTTTTACCATTACTACTTATTATTATTAACAACATTAATCGTAAAAGAACAGTTGGTAGCATTTTGCAAATGAATCGCCGGGGCAAGTTGTTGTGGGTAAGTTGCGGAGTTGGGGATTGCCGATACATTGTTGCTTCCTAGAAGACGGTACAATGGACCTTGAGTGCGTTTTGCTGTGTTCAAAGGTAGATGAATTTTGGGATAATATTTTGTTTGATAAGTCCTTCATGAAACTTGTAGAGCTTTCTAGGTAGCCTTCTGCAACAGATGATGACTTTCAACCTCCAAGTTATATAATATATAGTTATATATATATATATATATATATATATATATATATATATATATATATATATATATATATATATATACATAATATATATATATATATATATATATATATATATATATATATATATATATATATATATATATATATATATATATATATATATATTGATTGGTTGATTGATTGATAAAGTAAATACACAAGTTGAGGTTTTGTCCGCCTGACACTCCAGCCTACAGGGCTTGTTGTATCTCTTGAGTATTTGTTTCAGTTAAAGGTGTGACACCAAGACAGGTGTAGTAGCCCTTTACTGTTCTTTTCTGGTCTCCAGCCTCCTGGTGGTTAGGGTCCACCATGAGGTTTTGATTTGTTCTCCAGTATGTAGGCAGGGCACACATATATGATGTGAGAGGCTGTCTCTTCCTCTTCGTCACATAGTCTGCAAATGGGTTCTTCTCTATAGATGCCCATAGTGTGCATATGCTTTCTTAGGGTGCAGTGTCCGTTATTAATCCTGTCACTTTTCTAATCTGATTCCTATTTAGTTTTAGTAGTTCACTTGTCAATGCTTTCGATGGTGAGTCCAACATTGATATACTGTGATTTTGCCTTGGAATGTGGTTCCAGTATGACTGATGTTGTGTTTGAATCCACCGAGTCATGTAGCCACGAACCGAGGCTATATATATATATATATATATATATATATATATATATATATATATATATATATATATATATATATATATATATATATATATATATATATATATATATATATATATATATATATATATATATATATATATATAGATATATATATATATATATATATATATATATATATATATATATATATATATATATATATATATATATATATATATATATATATATAATATATATATATATATATATATACATATCTTAATTTTTAATTTAACCCACTGTAATCAATAAATAATGACTTTTCTGTTTAGTGCAAACCATTTCAACCAACCATGGATGATTTCTAATTTCGTACGTATGGTCAGTTATAGTTAGCTAACAGGCTAATTTGTCTACCCAACTAGCAATTTTTCGACGTCACAACGTTGCCAAACGCAACGCAACGTTGCATTGTGACGTAGTCACAACCGTTGAGACAACCCGCATTTAAAAGAGATTATTTTGGTTGCCACAACGTTGCGTAGTTACTACCACTTCACCTTTTGAAGTTACTAGTTTTTAGACAGGTAGTCGCCAACGCACCGACGAAATAAATAGTTTATAATATATTATATAAATAGAAATAAATAGTTTTTTTACCAGGGCAGAAAACTTTACTGGACTATTTCAAAAATTAAACGGCACTAATCTAACTTTTAAACAAATGCCATCTTATTAATTTGATGCTATAAATAAGCAATATTATTATTTTTAGAATATAAAGAACTTAATTGGGTAGATGGGTAGTTTACTGTCAAAACATGATCTTTAACGCCCAAATAACAAGCGCGCCTTCAATTTGTAATCATTTTAAAAAAATAGTATATATAAAAAATCTTATTTTACACTGTGGTCATAATAAAAAAAAAGCGATTCAATTAATAAAAACTACCGAAATGCGATGGAATGTTTGCAAAAATGGATTATTATTTATTATTTTGTTTTTTGGGTCACTGCCCTCGAAATAATAAGGTTTGGGAAAATGGCGTCTAGATATAGACGCCCTGTTACCAAAAAATCGACAGTGTCACAACTCAATCAACTCACACTGACTCATAGTTACAGCCCTGCACGGAAATAGGACCAAGTTTTAAACTCTTACCTCTCTGTCTCTCTTTCCTCTCTTTGGTGGATTTCTGATTTCTAAAAAAAAATTTTAAACGTGCCGACGCGGACGACTCGAAAGCGTTGTTTTAACTTTAGTTTTTAAAGCGAAAAAACTACAAGTTGGCCGGTCGTCACCATTGGGCACAGATTTTCACTGTAATCTTCTCTAGTTAAAAAAAAGTTGTAATAACTACGTAACTTAACCATAGTTACCACACCAGTTTGTCGCGTCGAAGTTGTGTCGAAAATTGAGGTCGTTGCAGATGTAACTATATTTTGCACTAAAAACAACGTTTCGGGAAGTGCAAATATCAGAAATCACAACTTAGACGACTACAAATTTTAACTTGGGGAATCACCCTGTATATATATATATATATATATATATATATAATATATATATATATATATATATATATATATATATATATATATATATATATATATATATATATATATATATATATATATATATATATATATTATATATTTTTTTTTTTAAAGTTAATATACAAAAAGACTGGCTGATGTCATTTGGGCATTACACACAATTTTCCAAATGTTTTTCCAACTCTTATCGTTAGCATGTTAATTGTTAAAAGACTTAGATCTATGCGCCATTGTGTACCATACCAAATAAGAATGATAACGTGCGAGTTTGCCATATGGTTCTAAAATATTTGCTTTAGATATAAGCCATTTTTCAATGCACGTATGCCTTAATGTACAAAGTATAACTTGATTCTTATCTTTTGTTTCTGTCGGTACAAGCCCATTAACCGCTTTTAATGTTAGTAAATAATATGGATTAAATAAAAAAAGATAAAATAACCAATATTTATTATTCAATCTGGGCAAACGACTGATGCACCAGTGGCGGGTGACGGCGTAGGTAAGTAACTGCGTATACATTCTAATAGTGTTAAGGTAATACTCGGTTAACATTAGACATACAGATTGGCTCGGCTTCACAGCTGCGATAAAGTCTAAGGATATTCTAATAAAGTCTGCTTACTCAAGCGTGCTGCGTAAAATTTCCCTCTTGTCTGCACCAATCTCTCGCCTATCGGCTACCCAGCGGTCTCACGGCTTAGCCGTGACTTAGTTTGTGCAGTGTCTTTGGTCCAGACGGTTATATTAGCGGAATCGTTTTTGCACATTTTATGTTATACACTAATAAAAAAATCTATTTGATTGAGATAACTAAGCGTAGTTTTTCTTATTGTACTGTTGATGATTGTTGCATTACTACACCTAATTATGTTCAATTTTTTCGATGTCCTAAGGATATAGAGAGGTATGAATGCTTGCATATCTTTTAACTCAATTTTTATGATATTTCTTTAAACATGTAAAAAAAAAACATAATTTTGTAAGTAGGCGGTAAAATTTATCTAATGCTAATAATTTAAAATCAAAGCCAATCTGATAATAAAGAGTGCCAAAAACTTAAGATATTAAAAAATCTGTAAAATTTGTAATTCAGGTTTTTTGTATAATTTAACCTACCGTCTTTTATTTTCTTTGGTACCAAAGTAATTTGTTTGTCAATAGTGGTCCATAAAAAATAAATACATAATTCAAAACCCAATAATTTCACTCATATTATTATATATTTTTAAAAGAACGCCTCCGTATAAAAATGTAATCAACCAAGAGTTAGACTATTCACATTAAAGGTACGCGGTAGGCGCACCCATTTGTCTGCTGAACCATGATCACCCGTGGCCAGCTCTGTTTAAGGTCAAAGGCGGTATTTTTGCGATAATAAAAGAGTGAGAGGACTTTAATACAATATTCTTAGACTATGGCTGCGAGGGCCTACAGTCGTCTCAGTGAGTGACCGTTTGACATATATGGCTATAAGATTTGCGTATAGTTAAAATGGGTACTGAATCTGTTTTAGCGCATTAAAATACGTTTTATTCCAGCAACTTTGAAATTGTTACTTATTACAGTGTCCAATTTATTTCTAACACGGGCACCTTTCTTGTCATTCATGTCCGTAGAACTATTTGGCCAAGTTACTCATTGACATAATTTTGCTCCTTTTGCTTAAATCATTCATTGATCATATGTCGCGTGTTTTACTAGCAGATCAACTGCTGCGAGATCATGTGATATAAAAATCTGCTTGTTTCGCTCTCATGCGGGATTTCAATAAGGAACTTGGCCTTTATATATCATCTAGCACTTAAGTAATAAAATAAATAAGTCTTTTATTTAGGACTATAGTTCGTCTAATAGTGACAAAATGGTTTCTTATCCAATACAAAAAACGCTACATTACAAGCATACGGTGATCCCAGTATTACAGAAAAGCTTTTTTCTTTTGCCCACCGACGGACATAGGGAATCCGCAGCTTTAATTTTTTTTTGCTTGAAACAGCCCACGAAGGCTTAAAGCGTCAGTGCTAATATACTGTGGGTGTTCCGAGTGTGGCAAGGGGTAGTTTATTAATACGGAAATATTTGACAATTCAAGGCAGAATAGAAATTAATAGGTTCCACAGTCTGGATGCTCTAGGGATAAAAAAGAAACGAAGAGAGCGGGAAAGCCAGGGCCTCTCAAGTTGGATTGTAAAGGGATGCAGAAGATTGAAATTATGTATATTAGGAGCTACCAAACGGATAATTATACTGACCAATTTGTCGGACTATAGGCCGTAAAAATATCTATAAAAGAGCGGCAAATTTTCTGTAAGACTGGGGTCATTAATAATTCCTCCTCTGGCAACTCCCACTACAGCGACACGCAGTGTCACTCTTATGCATCTCTCTACACTTTATCTAGATAGGCCTGAACTTTTTACTTTGTTCCTCCATTTCTAAAGTGCCTAGACTGTGGAACCTACAGCTTAAAAAAGCTTCTTCTTTCTTCTCCAAACCTTGGTTAAGAAGCTGCCTCGTTTTGTTCGAGATCCTTGTGGAAGAGACTGGTAACATCCGGACGATGATGACTAACGTGAACATGTGTCGGGCGATGGTCTGGCAATGACGTCCTCAAAGATTAAGGATTGCAGTGTCCGACAGGCGCTCCTGATGAGTCCAAGAGGACAAAACACCCACTCTCTCCACGGTTACCCTATTGCTATGTGTTTTCCGGAAGGAAAACTTAAGAGAGGCTAGCCGAAAGGTAAAGCCCTCCATAGACATGGTGGAACCCACTAAACCCCATCTCCGGTTTACAAGGCCGGGGGGTCAGTGTCAACTCATAACAAAACAAGCCGCAAGGTCTGATGAGTCCATGTATGGGGTGACTTTGGGAAACTTCCTCGAAGGAGGAAGGATCGCGGTTAAGTGGTAGTGTGTGAGTGTATCAGTCTCTTAGTCCTTAGTTCGCTTGGTTTTGACGACGTGACGATGTCCTGATGATTTAATAAGGTCTTCCGGACTCTGCCACTTTTGACCTGTAAAGAGAAGATGCGCACAGATGTACGTTTCAAGGTGCAGGCCGATTGTACATTTATTTATAAAAACATGATCTATCTGCTGCATTGTATATAACGCCCATACACCGAACATATAATGAATTTTTTTCTTTTGATTAGCTATGCTTCACGAAAACTACTTAGGAGATAAAAACCCATCTTTTTTTGTAACAGCTAAAATTTTAAAAAATCGTAAGATGTCTGTTTTCTTGACCTGGGTATGTATTTTATTTAGTATTTAAGAATAATTTTTTATTTGTTTTACAAACAATGTTTTATCCTAGCCTGTAAATAGGCTTTAATTAAAATACTTCCCTTATTAAAACGCAGTCAGATGAAACTAGGTTTATGCTTTTCAGAAAAAATAATTTTTTATATTAGATATTTACTTAAAGAACTAAAAACAGATTTGCAATGACTCCCAAAATCCCTATCTCTTAACATGATTAAAAATCAGTGGCGCATGCTTGGAGAAAGGGAGGCTAGGTCTTCATGTTTTAAAAGAAAATAAACCCTTTTACAAAATAAATTATTTTTTTACCCATATTATTTTATTGAATTTTTACACTTTTTATAGTCAAGATACGCCACTGGTAAAAATGTATTAAAAACCCAGAGATAAAGTAGTTATTTTATATATTTTATTTTGCCGCTATTTTTCGTTGTGTTTTTTCATAATTGACACATTCTTTTAATTATGATATACTTTAAAATAAAACATTAGCTGAAAATATTACACTACACATTTTACTTGCAAAACTAAGGCACCATGCACTGCCTTATTGCTCATAATTTAATTGTTTAGTATCCACCGTCACGTCAGCAAATTTACCTAATAAATCATTCAGATGCCTTGAGGTTTATGATAGTTATCGGCATATATTCACGCAAACTTCTGTTTTTCCTGCAGTTTAGAGATATCTTTTTTAAAATCTCACATGTTAAATAGAAACCTAAAATTGGACACGAAAGTCAGTGATTGTCTTTTTATCTAATTGTTTTGAAATTGCACCTTCTTGCTTTTATAAAATGATATTTTCAAAGTTGCGTGATAGGTTGGAGGTAAATACGCCGCGACGCCAGTGGTTTTCAAAAATTTAAAGTTATTTGTTGTTTACATCAAATAAATAGCTTAATTAACCCTTTAAATAGATTACTAGATCCGAGTAGTAAGATTTAAGCTTTTTGGAACTGTTGTACTTTTCACGGTGTACTGCCATTATTTTTAGTGTTTAAATTTAAACCAAATATCTTTTATATTACATTGTATTTTAGTAAATGGATTTTAAAATATATTTGTAATAAAATGATAATAAAAATGTATTATTTTTAAAAGTATTTAATATTTTATCTTTGTGGCTAACACTTTCTATTTTTTTGTTTTTATTGCAACGACACAAGCTTTTCAACACGGTGTTACGGTATTACAAATACATATAAATAGTATTATGTTAGCACCGTTAGATTAACGAATTTTCTAGTACTACCCAGTATTATAAAATTTAAAATTTAGCTAATATAGATACATATTTATTTATTACCTGCTATAGATGACTTATCTTGAACTAAAAGATTACAAATTCAGTTTTTACTTTTAGTCTAGCACATTAGTTTATCCTGGGTTTTCTTAAATGACCAAATCACAAGAATTTTGTAACTTATATAACCTTGGTTACCAAAAGAAAGAGAAGGAATATGACGAAATATGACGCTAGTTAAGTTGTTGTCCGAACACACCAAAATACACTATATGAGCAATTTCATTACATTTCGAAGAATTTTTCGGGAGGAGTCAATCGATTTTGCTTAAACTTGGGAATCTTGAAGTACATTATAAAAGATTCCCAAAAACCAAATTTAAGTCTTTTAAGTGACCTATGGCATGAGTAATGACTATTTAAAGGCCTAAAATTCACTATTTTCAAACTATTTTCAAAAATTTGATTCTCAAAAACTTTGTCAGAATTAAATTATCTATATTGGGTTTTATTAACTACATTCTCTAGTATGTATAAAAAAATATTTTGGTCCCCTAAACCAATTTACTTTTATTTAGAACGTAGTTAAAAAAAAAGAAAAAAATCAGTAAAATGACCATTTTCAAATGACCGCAAAAAAATCAATTTTTAACCGATCTACTTTCGCTATAGCTCATTTTTTCTATTGATGTATGATCTTCAAGCGGGTAACTTAAAAAAATATATAGTTACCTTCAACAATCGGTAATATTGCGTTTTAAGGTTTGTACTCTTGAAAAAATTGCAAACTTTGACCCTCCAGTACAGATTTATATTAACCCAGAATCGCATAAAAATTTAGAAGGACGTAGTAGGACATTCTATATCTAGAATAAGCCCTTGAAGGAATTTTCTTGGCCCGAACTTTTATATTTGTCTATAACAGTTGAAAAATACAACTGATAAAATAAAAATCATTCCACTGCATGTCCATTTATCACAAAAAAATATCTTTTATTTTGTGAACAAAGCAAGATACGACAAAATTTATTAAAAGTCAGTGGCGTACATTTTCTTGTTAATAAATTTGGTTAAGGTGCCCCCATCTGGTGCAAATAAACTTAATGGTTAAATCTAGTTAAGGCTTCTTATTACTACAAACAACGTTAAGGACAAGATTTAAATAAAAATGGTTTAAAGATATTTATATCATTTCTCACAAACCCTTATTAAAAAAATAATAACATACTGTATCTTAAAAAACAATACATTTTCGGTCCTGTGTTATTATTATTATTTTTTTTAATAAAATGTCCCAAAAAATGATCTCCTTAAATATTGCCACGTATTTTTAAAACACCCTGTATAGAAAGAAGCATTAAATTATTTACCCTTAACCACATTTAATGATTTCTTCATATTTGACAGTATTCAAGGTATCAACTTTACAGTCATTTAGAGAAACAACTGACGATCGGAAAATAGAAAAATTGGAAATAACAATTTTTTTTTATAGAACACCCTAAATTTTATTGGAAATTATAATCTTTGCGTTTTCCCCTTCTTAAAAATAAAAACAAACAGAACTTCTGTCGTCATCCTTGGCCAAGCGGGATCTACCAATAAGTGGATGTTTAAAATTGTTAGCAAGAAGACGTGTTTGTTTTCTGTCTTCGTTTTAATCTGTTTTTTTTGGTATGAATGGTTTTGAATTGTGTTTTTAAAATCATTTTGCGTAAAAAAAATGTGGATTTTGTTTATAAAAATTTTTTTTTTGAATGTAACGTGAAGTTTAAAAAGTCAAATACTTTTTTTTGGTCGTTGATTGAATTCAATTTTTTTTAATCCGGACATTTTTTGCTGGTACAAATCTTGAACATTGTTGTTATTGTTAACGGTTTTTATGGGGTTCCCCAAATGATAAAAGATTTATTTTGGGCCTTGTGATATCTTAAATTATAGAACTATTAATGCAATACAGGATCGGACTTTGAAATATTGCCAATTTTTTTTTTCTTTGCGGAGTTGCCATATTTTATACGGGGGCGTGTTTCTGTTGAACTGAGTAAGCGAATACATTTTCCCTAGGAAAGGCTTGGGTATGGCATCTCAGTTTAAATGTTGCAGAAATAAGAAACATCCCAATTATGTCTGCTTTTTTTGCCATGTGTTGTGCATCCGTCGTGCTGGGAACGGCATAGAGGGTGGAATTGTTGAAAATTATTAAATCTACTGTTCTAAGGAATGTATGGATTCGGCTTTGAGTAATGAGTTGCTGGTAGACGTAACTAAGGAATAAGTAAAGAAAATTACACAAAAAAAGAAATAGAATATAAAGACCAATATATAAAACAGCTTCAAAAAAAAAAAGAGTTTTGATCAAGATGTGTTAAATGGAGGAGAAATTTAATCTGGAGGTTGTGGAAAAAAAAAGACAACTAAAGAGCTTAAATTAAAATTTTAGAACAAAGCTGAAAAAGAGAAATTTTTTTAAAAAAAGATCAAATCAGTTTGAAAGTAGATGTACTAAACCAAACCTGTTTTCAATAAGAAAATTGGACCCAGACCAAGGCATGGGAAAGGAAGAGCTGCCTGGAGGAAAGGATTAAGAGCTAAGACCAAATTCAAAGAAAACTTAACACACTTGGCCTCAGCTGCTTTGGGGTATTTTCTATGATTTCTTTGCAGGCCATTTCCGTTTTATCTAAGGAGGTTCAGACTGATTTGAGTTATGGCAGCACCAAAAGCATTACTGAAGTGTTGACTGAAGTTAAATTAACACCACACATATAACACATACGATACCAAAACCACAAGTTTTGCTGATTGGTGATACCAGGATCAGGGGTTGTGCAAGGATGTTTAAGGAGTTCAGCGAGCGATTTGACGTTAACTGCCAATACAGGCACAGAGCACAATAGAAGTCCTGACAGAGGTTCTAGAAGTCATATGGTGCAAAGCTGCATAACTCGGATTATGTTATTATGTTTACAGGCCCAGAAAATTCAATTAGGGGTTGTCAACCAACAGAGGCTACATTGGACAAGAGTAGTTTAGCATCTTTGACAAATATTATAGTGGTGGGGTCGCCTAGAGTATCGGAAAGACGAATAATACTTAACAAACTCATAGAAATGCAAAACGAAAGACTACGTGTGTACTTTGAAAGAAAGTGTCTGGTGAATTTTGTTAAGGCCGATATCAACTTTAAAAATATAACAAAAAAATATTTAAAACACAAGGTGATCTGTCAAAAGAGTGAGGTTAAAAATTACAAAGGGTGAAACTCATCTTGAACGACCAAATTCGGACGTTCAAGATCACAATTCCCCGCCTGAACCGGCTTTGTACAACTTTTTTTTTCCGTTGAACCGAGATCACGTGAACTTCGGTTGAACGTCCTTGCCCGGGCCTTTTTTTTTTAAATATATACCTTCCAATAGCATTGAATTCACAATGATATGGATGCAAGCACAGCACTTGATGACCCCCCCCTGAATAAGGCATCGACGACATAAGATTTGGGAGACTTCGGTGGCGCTGAAAAAACCCAAATGTTTATTATAATGTAACATGGGGCTATAGTAAAAATCATTTGTTGAAAGGCTTTGTCTAGATTTCATAAAAACCGAATAATTTGAAAATGAACACAGTGTTATGCAATCACGTCTAAATAGCCTCCTAGAAGATCATCGACAGAGTACCATTGCGGGTAAACCCGATGCGACGATAAGCTTGAGAGATGAGTTGGTGTCAGCCAGTGATGATGTTCTGACTGAAGGATCTGCGTTCTTAAAAGAAGTGGAGAATGAGACTCAGGAGGATACTGAGGACCGTCGCAAAGTGATGCCATTGAAAAACAGTTTTTTCGAACAAAATGTTACTCCACAAGAGCCTGACTTATCGGGTGAGCGATTATTGTGTGATTCATCGAATATTTTGCTGGATTCCTTTTCAGATCACATACATTTATTGTATTATCTCAATGTGCAGAGTGTCAGAACCAAGGCATTTATCCTGGCGGCCGAAGTTCAACGATTTAATCCGCTATTTGTTGCAATAACGGAATCGTGGCTCACGGATGAACAAGTAAACAGTTTTGTGGTTCAGGGGTACAGATTGGCAGCTTCGTTTTCAAGAAGGAATATGAGGGGTGGTGGTACGATAATCTGGTCGCGGGAGGATATTTTTACTAGGGCCTGGGCTACAGGTGATCTGTGCCACGAAAAAGACTTTGAATCTTGTGCCTGCGAGTTTATGGATGGAAATAATAAAACCATATTTTTAATTTGCAGCTATCGTTCACCTTCTGGAGATTACCAACAATTTCTTGGATGTTTGGAGAAGTTGCTGCAACGTGTATTTGCCATAAACAGAGTCCTGTGGGTTTTGGGACTTTAATGTTAACATGGGAGGGAATCCAAGGAAAGGGAAGAACTTGACAGTATTGCGGCGCAGTTTGGAATTCATAGAATGGTGCAGGTGCCAACTAGGGTGAATGTTCATTGTCAGAACATATTAGACAATGTGTTTAGTGATGATACTTGCTCTCCTCAGCTTAATGTTTTCGATACTTTTATGTCCGACCACAGAGTTATTCTTGTGTCGGTCGATACAACAACATTAACGGCAGCAAACACAAATACAGTCTGCTGGAAGAGATTGTACTGTCAACAGAATAAATCAAGATTTCAATCTTTTCTAGAAGGGGAGGTGTGGCAGGAAGTATATAGTGAGTCCGACTTCAATAGGAAGTTTAATCTGTTTTATGAAGGATTACGGGACTACTTTGAATCTTCCTTTCCTCTTGTAAAAATAAATCAAAGAACAAAAAATAAAGTCAAGGTTTTTGATCATTCAATGCAAAAGTCTAGTGAGTCCCTAAGAGATCTTTATATTATGAAGAAACAACACCTCAGTTAACTGGAATATACCGGACAAAGAAAAAACAACATAGACAACTTGTTGAAACTAAAAGAAGAGAGTATTTTAGTAGATTAATGGAGAAATCATCAAATAAGAATAAAACTTCGTGGGAAATAATCAATAAATTACGAAATAACGAACCAACTCGTAGAATAAACATTGAACTTGACAACAATGGCTCAAAAATAGATTCTCCAAAAGAAATAGCAGATCTTTTTAATACATATTTTATAGAAGAACCAAAAGTTATTTCTAAACAAATTTCAGGAAGTAATCCGCACTCTAATTTATGCGGAATTTGTAGCAATCCTAATTCAATGGTGATTATTCCTTTTGCAGAGGCTGAAATGTTTAAGATATTCTCACAAATAAAAAATAAACCCTCTGTAGGACCTGATGGAATGCCATTCAAAATAATAAAGGAGGTTTCTCCTAAACTTGTTACTCCATTGGTTCATCTGGTAAACCTCTCTTTGAAACCGGGTCTTTCCTGATTCTCTTAAATTGTCGAGAGTGGTTCCCATTCCCAAAAATGCTGCAAAGAACAACATAAAGAGTTATCGTGGAATATCCATTACGTCTGTGATCTCAAAGGTTTTTGAGTATTGTATGTTGGAAAGATTGAACTGTTTTGCCACTAAATACAAACTAATTCCTGAAGAACAGCATGGCTATAGTGAAGGCAAGAGTACGCAGACCGCTTCGACGGAGCTCTATAGTGGTATTCTGGATGACCTCTCTAATGGGCGCTGTCCGGTGGCTCATGACAGACTACTTAGGAAGCTCGAAGCATGTGGAATAAGAGGCAGGGTTCTTGACTGGTTCCGATCATACTTGCACGATAGAGAGCAATACACTGAAGTTCGTGACAATGAAAACTATAAATTTCAAACTTTTCAATCGGAACGACTTAAAGTGGAGATGGGAGTGCCTCAGGGAGGAATATTATCCCCAATACTGTTTTCATTGTACCTAGCGGATCTTGTCACTTCGTTGTCAGATTACAAAATTACCCTTTACGCTGATGACGCAACAATTCTAGTCTCTGAGGATTCAGCTGAAACCACCAAATCCTATGAAAAAATGCTCTTAAAGCTTGTGGATTGGTTTACTGCCAATGGGCTTTTCTTGAATGCATCGAAAACGCAATTTTTGATATTTCATCACAGGCAAAGGCAAATTAACATTACGGAAATAAGGATGCAGCAACTAGCAGTAATAAAGAGACAGGATCATGCGCTCTTCTTGGGCGTATGGTTGCAGGACACCTTTAATTGGGGAATCCACACTGATAAACTGTTAGGAAAAATTAATACGGCAATCTTTCAAATCAGGTGCTTAAGACCTGTTTTGAGTGTGCAGCAATTAAAATTCTCTATTTTGCTGAGGTGCAGTCTCGACTTACGTACGGCATACTGCTTTGGGGATGTTCGCCGCAGGCTGTTCGTGTTTTCCTGTGTCAGAAACGAGCTGTTAGGGTTATGCTTAACAAATCAAAAAGGGAATCTTGTCGAAGTTTGTTTAGAGAACTTCAGATCATGCCACTGGCATGCCTTTATATGATAGAAGCAGCATGCCATGTGTTTCGAAACATGAATTCACTGCTTGCACATGCCGACACTCACACATATAACACCAGAAATAAATCAAGTTTAGTGCTTCCACAATCACAGTATGATGTGGTCCACAAAGGTCCGATGCTTATGGGCATATGAGTATATAACCACCTTTCTAAGGTTCTTCGACAGCAAGTTGAATATAGGCATTTTAGAAGAAAAACTAAATTGTTTTTTAAAGAGAAAATTTATTACACCATAGACGAGTTCCTTTCGGATGAAGTGACATGACACTCTTTCTTTTGTGATGTTTTGAAATTTGTTGAACAGATTGTATTTTGTTATTTTATTTCAGTTTTTTTTTGTGACATGTTTTATATCTTTTTGTAAAGATCTATAAACGAATTTAAATAAATAAATAAATAAATAAATTTGGCTTTCACGATTTACTAGATCCAAGAAGGGGTGCTACATGGCATATGAAATGAAAATTTAAAGTCGAATTGTTACAAAACTGTCTATGCAAATATAGACATAATATATATTTTAAAAAAAGGAAAAACGCAAAAATTTTATTTTTCAATTTTATTTATACCCCCTTAAATATTGCCGCTTTTTTTTTTAAACAGCCTGTATATGGTATTCTATCTACATACACACTATACAGACCCTGTAAATATTAAAAAAAGTATCTGAGTTTAGTTACTAAAGGGTGATTTTAATTTACTCTGAAAATGTTTTAAAAAACTATTTTAATTTTTTTAAATATATAATAAATTGTAGTAATACAAGCGCTTCGTGTACTTTTCCATTATAGAAGAAAGACAGTAGTGTAACAAAAAATAAATGTTAAAGTGTAAAAGATGGAAAAAAAATTAAAAGTAGTAAAAAAACCCACTGCTTTTAAACCTTTTTTTATATCCTTAAAAAAATACCTTGTTGGTGGTTCTTATTTATAAACAAACACTTTATTTGTTGTATCTTATCTAGTTAAGTTTTTATTAAAATCCTGAATCTTCTCTTAATATAGGTGCAGCATTTTAAGATCTTATCTTGTCTCCTTTCTACAGAAAACTAAACATTTACTTTTACGTTTCCGTAAGACCAATAAAACTTGACACTAAACATTTCTTTTATACTAATAAAAATGGTATATTGAAATAAAAAAAAATTAGGTGATTGTTTAGATTTGTGGCTTTACCTATTTTTTATCATAAAAAATCGAAAAATAGAAATATAGACATGTTTTTTTTATTATTTTGTTCTATTTAACGGCGGATTAACAAATCTTTTAAGTAAAATCCAAAAAAAACTCGGTGTTAATTCTTATTTTAAAAATAATACATGGGTATTTTTTAAGTTTTTCGTCAAATAAAATGCATTCGCTTAAGTTTAGCTTCAATTTTTTTTTAGATATAAATAATGGGATTTGTCAAATATTTAAAAAAAATAATGAAAAAATAGACATTTTTGTTTTTTTTTTTTAATCTATTTTGTATAATTGAAAAATAATTATGTTGATTTTACTTTCCAAAAAGTGGAGCCACACATCTAGACAATTTCTTAATTTTAAAACATTTAAAAATCTTAATATTCTTAGTTTCCACTTAAGAAAAGCTATGGAAACCAGCTTGCTTATACATTGTCGCCGTCGGCGTCTATTAGTTTCCGTATCAAGGGCTTTCAAAACTTGCCCCTGCAGAATGCCGAAGTTGTTTTCCTGCAGACCCCTGTTCTAATCATGGGCTATTCACGGTATTTCCATCTGCTGAACGGTCAGAAAGTGCCTTAGGACTTGGTCAGTTCGGTGCTTTTCTTAGCTTATCGGCTATCAATTAAGAATGGATTATCAGAGCGTTATACCCCACTTGCTGGAAACTTTGGAGAAATTTGAGGTAACATACAGTCTGATCTTAATAACATAATTGGGCTTATTTTTTTTACGGTATTTTAGTTAATTATTTAATGTTAGTACTTTATAAATTTACCATTATTACCAATATCTCTCAAGTATTTACATTTAGTTATATACTAATGGTGTGGCTCAAAAGAATATTTCACATTTGCATTAATAATACTTACTTAATCTTTTTCCTTAGAGGAGACTTCAAGTCATAATCACATAGTACGCTCTTAAACACAACAAAACAATTTGCCTTTTAACAATATTATATAAATTTTTAAATTGTAGCAATGATAATAAAAAGTATAATTTGACTCTACATGAGCTCAGTAAAGGCTAGGCGGAACTTGAGATGCGTATAGCGTGTGTGGGGCGCAGCACAGCGCGCTTTTTTTAACTTCTTGGCAGGGCCGTATTTAGGCGTTGGCGAAATGGGCGGCCGCCAAGGGCAACCCTGGGGAGCGCAAAATCGGCCATATATTTTTTTTCATTACTTATCAGTACCGTAGTCATATTATTATTATTTTTTATTGACAAAATGGTAATTGTCTAGAAAGTAGCCTAACTCCGATTTTAACCAAATTTGGTATCGGAGGTTTTTTGGGGCGCTGATCACGAATATGAAAAAAAAAATTGCGGAAATGTTTCGTTTTTTGGAAATATCCGTCATCAATATCCATCAAAAAACTAAAAATATTTTATAAACACCTTTAAAAAACTCGTTTTTATAGGTCTTTTAAACCTTTTTTCTAATAAATTACAAAGCTTTATTTTCAGATGTCGCGGCCATGTTTGCTCAATAAATTACTTGTGTATAGATGGTTGCGGCATTCGAAAGTAAGATTTTACTATGAAATGGAAAAAAAAAGGCGTAAAATAAATAAAAAAACATTTTTAAGATGTTTATACAATACTGTGTGCCAATTTAATGTAAAAATCAAGAATTCTGTGCAAAAAAAGGAGGAATAGGAAATAAGATGATTTGTTTGGTTTCAAGTTTGATGATTGATATCTCGAAAACAAAACGTTACCGCCTAAAAAATCCATATTCGTGATCAGCGCCCCAAAAAACACAAAATTAATAAATACACGTTATATGGTTTTTAATGAAATATTGTCTTACATATTATTTAAATGTATATTAAAATTTTTAAACGGTTACATTTCTTTTAGTCAGATACAAACAGTTGTTTTATGTAAATCATGTCTCTTTCAAATAGTAGGCTAATATTTTCGTATAAAGAAAATATAGAATTTGACACAAATTTCACCACAAAATTGGTATTTAAAAAAAAAAAGTAATTTTTGGATCATAAAGCTTTAAACCTACTACTTTGCACTTTATTTTTGTAAAATTTCCGGGAAAAGCCCCTGGACTCCCCGTTGGGGGGTATTTCATACTCCCCAAATCCCTCGGTGTGTGGGGGGGGCGCAAATTTTAAGCTTCCAAGCTGAACAGCTGTTCTTTTACCACTTTTCTTTAACCTCTATTCAGAGGAAATTTTTACCAAAGCCCTTGAAAATGATGCCGGTAAAATACGAGTTAACGGCATTCCACTGAATAATTTGCGTTATGCAAACGATACAGAACTTCTCGCCGAAAGCATGCAAGACCTTCAGAATATGTTAAATAATGTCATTATAGCTAGTCGGGAATATGGTTTAACACTTAATGTTAAGAAGACCAAATACATGATTGTCACCAAGACTAAAGTGACCAACAAACAGCTGTATGTGGAAGGCAAAAGGCCGGAAAGGGTCGAGCGGTATGACTACCTAGGTACAAGTGTTAACTGTTTCGTGGATTATTGTTCAGAAATAAGAATTCGCATTGAGAAAGCACGTGCATTCTTTGTGAAGATCAAGAAGCTGCTCTGTAGTCGCGATCTGAGCCTGGACTTAGAATTCGGATGCTTAAATGTTATGTATTTCCAGTTCTATTTTATGGTGTAGAAACTTGGACCCTTAACGTGCATTGCAAGAAGAAACTGGAAGCCTTCGAGACGTGGACTACCGTCGGATGTTGAGAATATCATGGACAGAACATGTGACCAACGTGGAGGTTCTGAACAGACTAAAAAAAGCGTAGAGGTCCTACATGAAGGGAAGAAAAAAAAATGCTATCTCGGCCATATTATGAGAGGTCCAAAATATGAGATTCTGCAACTCATAAATATAATCCAGGGAAAATTGTGGGAAAAAGATCTGTGGGAAGAAGAAAAATATCCTGGCTTAGAAATTTTCGAGAATGGTTCAATCTTGTCAGCCGACCTATTCAAGACAGCAGCTTCCAAAATCAGAATAGCAATGATAATAGCCAACCTCCGAAAGGGGTACATGAAGAAAAAAAAACTATTTTTTATTTAACGTTTACTTTTATAATAAGCAAAAAAATATTTAGATTGATTTTCACGAAGTCTAGTACGGTCCTGAATTGTGAAAAGCGAAATTTACTTATATGTAGAAATATTCGCATTATAAACCTAAAATGTAAGCTTGCATGAAGTATATACAAAAACATATGAATATTAAAATTTATTTTCCTAAAATTTGGTTTTGTTTAAATGTCCTCTGATTTTTTAACTTTTTTTTTTCTATTTTTGACAAAGTAGGTTACAATTTGATAATTATGTTATAGTCTGGCATTGCTGTGAGGGCATTATGCCCTTTTCCACTAATGAAGTTAGTGCGTGCCCCACAATTTTTAATGAAATTTCATCCTTTAAGTTGTTTTAAAAAGGAATACGATACCAAAATTTCTACAAAAATATTTTTTTACTAGGAAAACGCGTTTAGATTAACTTAAGGACTCAAGGTTACTACTGCAATTTAAGTGCGTATTAAACAGTAAGATTCACAGCGGGCGGAAAGACCGGACAGCAAAACTCCATCCATGGATACTTAAATTATACGGTCTTTCCAAAGTGTGGTAATAATCGTAAATATCATCTTAAGAAATGGCAAAATCTTATTGCGTGTTATGGAAAAATAATATTTAGAGTACATAATACTCGATTTTATAGGATTTAAGCCTTTATTTAAGATATTTTTTAATGTAATTATAATCTATTATAATATGTATTGTATTTATAGTTTATGAAATATTTTAATTTATTAAACTAAAAAAAATAAGTAAAGGACTATATTATAATTATTGTTCTGAACACTAAAACATTATCTTGAAAGAATTATATATTATCAAATTAATGTAGAAATAATAAACGACGATGGTGCCATAGTATTTTTATTGAATTTTTTGACTGATTAAAATTTGGAAAATTTTTTTTCCAAAAAAAAAAAAATTTGGGTTTTTTTTTTTTTTTTTTTTTTTTTAAAAAATTTTTTTTTTTTTTTTAAAAGGGTTTTCTTTTTTTTTAAAATTTTTAAAAAATTTTTAAAATTAATTTTTTTTTTTTCCCCCCCCCCCAAAAAAGGGGGGGGGAAAAATTGGGGGAAAAAACCAAAATTTTTGGGGGAACCCGGGAAAAAAAATTTGGGGGGGAAAAAAAAATTTTTTTTTTAAAAAAAAAATTTTTTCAAAAAAAATTTTTTTTAAAAAAAAAAAAAAAAAAATTTTTTAAAAAAAGAAACCAAAAAAAAATAAAAAAAAAAAATTTTGGTTTTAAAAAAGGAAATTTAAACCAAATTTTTTAAATTTTTTTTTAAATTTTTTCCCCTTTAAAGGGGGGGGGGAAAAAAAAAAAAAATTTTTTTTTTTTAAAAATAAAAAAAAATTTTTTAAAAAAAATTTTTTTTTTTTAAAAAATTTTTTTTTTTTAAAATTTTTTTTTAAAAAATTTTTTTTTTTTTAAAATTTTAAAAATTGGGGGGCCCCCCTTTTTAAAAAATTTTTTTGGGAAAAAAAACCCCTTTTTTTTCCTTTTTGAAAAAAAAAATGTTTTTAAAAAAAAGGGGGAAAAAAAATTTTTTTTTTTTTAAAAGGGGGTTTTTTTTTTTTTTTTAAAAATTTTTTTTTTTAAAAAAAATTTTAAAAAAAATTTTTTTTTTTTTAAAAAAAAAAAGGGTTTTAAAAAGTTTTCCCGTTGGGTTTTAAAACCCCAAAAAAAACCCCCCAAAACCCCAAAAAAAACCAACCCAAAAAAAAAAAAATTTTTTTTTTAAAAAAAAAAAAAAGGAAAATTTTTAAAATTTTTTTAAACGGTTTTTTTTTAAAATTTTTTTAAAAATTTTTTTTTTAAAAAAACCCAAAAATTTTTTGGAAAAAATTTTTTTTTTGGTTTTTAAAAAATTTTTTTTTTCTTTAATTTTCCGGAAAAAAAATTTTTTAAAAAGGGAAAAAAAATTTTTTTTAAAAATTTTTTTTCCGGGGAAAATTTTTTTTTTGGGTTTTTCCCCTTTTTTTTTCTAAAAAACCCAAAAAACCCCCAAAAATTTTTTTTTTAAAAAAATTTTAAAAAATTTTGGGAAAAATTTTTTTTTTTTTTTTTTTAAAAAACCCCCCCCAAAAAAAAGGGGGGTTTTTGGAACCAAGGGTTTTTTTAAAAAAAAAGGGGTTTTTTAATTTTTTTTTAAAAAATTTTTTTTTTTTTTTTAAATTTAAAAAAAAAAAGGAAAAAAATTTTAAAAAAAATTTTTTTTTTTTTTAAAAAAAAAATTTTTTTCCCCCCAAAAAAAAATTTTAAAATTTTTTAAAAAGGAAAATTTTTTTAAAAAAAAAAATTTAAGAAAAAGGGGGGGCCCCCCCCTTTTTTTTTAAAAAAAAAAAGGGGGGAAAAAAAATTTGGAAAACCCCTTTTTAAATTTAAAAAAGGGGGGAAAAAAAAAAAAAATTTTTTTTTTTTAAACCCCAAAAGGAAAAATTTTTTAAATTTTTTTTAAAAACCCCCCTTTTTAATTTTTGGGGAAAAAAAAAATTTTTTTTTTTTAAAAAATTTTTTTTTTTTTTTAAAAAAAAAAAAATTTTTAAAAAAAAAAAAAAGGGGTTTTTTTGGGGAAAATTTTTTTTTTAAAAAAAAAATTTTAATTAAAAAAAATTTTTTTTAAAAAAAAAAAAAAAATGCCTTTTAAAAAAAGGGGGAAAAACCCCCCCCTTTTTTCCCCCCCGGGGGGGGGGTTTTTTTAAAAGGGGGGAAAAAAAAAATTTTTAAAAAAATTTTTGGGGAAAAAAAAAAATTTAAAAACCCCCAAAAAAGGGGAAAAAAAAAAAATTTTTGGGGGGGGAAAAAAACCCCCCAAAAAAAAAAAAGTACCCCAAAAATTTTTAAATTTTTTTTTGGAAAAAAGGGGCCCTTTTAAAAAAAAAATTTTTTTAAAATTTTAATTTAAAAACCCCCCGGGTTTTTTTTTTGGTTTTTGGGGGTTTTTTATTTTTTTTTTTAAAAAAAAAAAAATTTTTTTAAAAAAAATTTTTTTTTTTTTTTAAAAAAAAAAAAAACCCCCTTTTCAAAAAAAATTTAAAAACCATTTTTAAAAAAAAATTGGGGTTTTTTCCCCCCCAAAAATTTTTAAATTTTTTAAAATTTTTTTTTTTTAAAAAAAATGCAAGTTTTAAAGCAACTTCGCTGCCCCGAAAATATGCCGCCCTGGCATTAGCCCCGGGTGGCCCAGGTGTAAATCTGCTACTGTTCATACCAGAGCGCTTTATGATCAGCAAATATAAAAATTAGAGCAAGTTAAACTGCTAGAAGGTACCGACTGAATCTATGACTCGATAGCCTGATCAGTAAGGCGTCTATTTGGATAACCGAAGGATGAAAAAAATTTATGCGAAGCAAAAGCCTTTTACAATAGAGTGTCCGAAAAGTCTTAGTACGGGCTAATATCTTCGAAGTTAGTAAATATAGAGAAAGAAAATTTTGGCGAATGCATACGTATTAAAAAAATCTACTTCTTTACGCATTTACAAGTTTTTCACCCTTGCAGAGGTGGCACCAGGCCTGGGGTTGCACCTAAAAATCTTAAATGGAATCCTATGACGGTATGTAGCTCATTTTAAAGGCCTTTAAGAAACAAACATTGCTGCAGTCTGGAAGAACAGTTTGAATTTTTATTTTATAAGATAATTAAAATGACTACCACCAACCTCTTGACAATAATAGAGTCTAATTTGAAATTCTGCTCTTACGTTTGTCAGAATGTGGGTGTTATAGTGGCGAACACACCCGTGATTGGTTGTCGTAGTTCTTGCAAGTTTTCTGGTTTTGTTGCAAATACCCTCTTCTTTTCATAACCCCAAAAGAAGAAGTCAAGGGGGGCGAGGTCCGGAGATCTTGGTGGCCATTCAATAGGCCCTCTACGCCCAATCCAGCGACCGGAAAATTTCTCATTTAGGTATTGTCTTACAGTTAAATGAAAGTGTGAAGGTGCCCCATCCTGCTAAAAAATTGGATCGTAGTCAAAAGCATCATTCACAATAGTAGCTACAATTGGAGGTGTAATAGCTTCTTTTGAAAGTTAAAAGTATAAGTGTCCGTTAAGATTTCCTTTAATAAAAAAGGACCAATTACCGTATTACCGAAAATTCCGGCCCATACGTTAAATTTCTCAGGATTTTGTGAATGGCCTTCTTTAATCCATCGAGGATTTTGATCACAGTATCGCCAGTTATGTCGATTAACTAAACCATTAAAAAAAGCTGGTTTTGTTACTAAAACATATCCGTAGTTTGGTTGTGTGGCAATTAAATGTTTTATAGTTTCACAAAACTGCAGCCTTCGATCTGGGTCATCTTCACTAAGTGCTTGTACAAGATGAATTTTAAAGGGATACAATTTATGCTTTTGTAAAATCTTATGCACTGTTGATTTGCCTATGGTACCTACATCGGCAGTTATTTTGTGTACTGATTGCTTTGGTTCAATGGCAATTGTACCCAAAACTTGTATTTGAAGCTCCTCGGTTTTAATGGACGGGCGACCGGATCTTGGAGCGTCTTTTACGCTAAATGTTGAAGTTAAGTTTTGCACAACACCTCTCACGTAACTAGGAGAAACTGGTCTGTCTGGAAAAATATCATTAAACAATCTTGCTGCCTCGTGATAATTTCGATTAGCTTGTCTATACAAAAAAATAATTTTACCTTGTCTTCATTTGCGCGATCCATATCGAAACGTATAAAATCATAAAATTTATTAATGCCTTTTCAATGTTACCGTCAAACTGAAATAGCCTAAACGGATGGTGCTGGAGAGAGATAATAGAAGAATGTCGTAAAAAATTATTTACAAAACGTGATAATAAATCTATTTTTTGTTGAATTAATTTAAACCGTTTCATTCGGATGCTAGTTACTTAAAAGACCTCTAGTTTGTGCATCAATATTTTTTTTAAATGCCTTTAAAATAAGCTACATATCGACATAGGGTTCCATTTAAGATTTTTGGGTGCAACCCCCTGATGCAACCCCTGCAAGGGTAAAAAAATTGTAAATGCATAAAGAAGTAGATGTTTTTGTACGTATGCATTCGCCAAAATTTGCTTTCTCTATATTTATTAGCTTTGGACATATAAGCCCGCACTAAGACTTTTCGGACACCCTGTATAATACATTAATTTGATATGTAGCTAATAACAGTACAAAAATGCAAATTTCATAATGATTAATAAATTCACTTCTTTATTATGTTATTTAAAGTATAAAAATAGTATTAGCCAGTAATTACAAATTAATTTTATTAATTTCATTAATCTACAGGTAGGTATGGTTCGATGCACGGACTTAAGTAAATTAACGCTGTGCCTTGGCGTCCAAGGTGCGGTTCCCGAGAGATGTCTTTAGGAGCGGTTTTCTCTCTAGACAAGCAGGTGTGGAGTCCCTTAGCGTGATGCCAAAGTAAACTTCGACTTGTAAATGTATTCCGCCCGTTTTATATGTATGAATATTTCTACAGGGTGAATATTTACTAGGTTTTTAAGTAACTAAAAGAGAAAAATATACTTTTTAATTCTAGGATTAAAAATAGTACAAAGCCATACATGTGTTATAAGTTGTTACAGTTTTAAGGTCCCCGTTTATAAATATATTAAATAAAATTATAATATAAACTACTTTAAATTAAATAAGATGTTTGCAGAGGTTTAAACAAGTTACAAGTTTTCCTTTTAAAAATAAGATATTTTATTGTTAATGTCTTTTTGATTTCTACGAATTTGTCAAAGTACAGGATTATTCATTTTAAAGTAAAAAGGGCTTTATTTTTGAACTTCCATGTACTTTTTTAAAAAACGAATCATAGCATTTGGTGTATTTTTTTCCGTAGAATTCAATAATCTAATCAGAAAAACATTTGAAACAAAACAAAGAGTTACAGACGTGACCTATTTTTAAACGGATACGTATATTTTTATATCAATAGATAGAAATTTTCACGAGGAATTCGATGATATAGGGGCTGCTGGGTTTATTTACTGCGGTTCTGTTGCAATTGTCTAAAAACTGCATGATACTTACTATAAGGATAGTTTCACCTGAAAAAACCTGGCGGCCACAGGTCACAGGTGCTTATTTGTCAAAATCAAGAATTTTAAAAATACATTTATTACTTTTTGAAGTAATTTTATAATGAGGTTTTCATCAGAAGAACGGTTTCAAATTATATTATATGCTAAAAAATAATATGATATATCTATTTAAATTAAAATACAATACTAGGTAAAATATGGTGGTAATAAAACACTTTTAACAAAAAATTATAACATTACTGATAATTTAAATGTTTTATATGACCCCCGTTATTTTCGAAACATGATCTATAACCCCTCCTTAGCCTTTCTAAGCTCACCGATATTATTTGAGGTTCTTGGTTAAGACGATTAATTTCATTTACAATTTTTTCTCTTATTTCTTCGGTGTTTGTGTTCCCATTTTGGTTAACGACATTCTTCAAGTGACCCCATAGAAAAGTATTTAAAATTGTAATATCTGGACTATTAGGTGGCCATTTAATAGTGCCATAACGTCCAATCCACTGAGTGTACCGGCGATTAAGATACTGCACAACTTGACGAACAGCATGAGGCGGCGCTTGTCTTGTTGCCAAATTATCTTGCGATACGTTTCGAGTGGCAATTCTTCTTAAATGTCCTCAATATCTTTCTCCAGCCAAGGATCCCTCATAGAATATTGGCCCGACAATTCTATTGTTAAGCACACCACACCAGACATGAAGAGAAGAGGTCCCTTGGTATTTAATCTCTTGAAATTTCCCGGGATTTTGTCTTGCCCAGCTATGCGTATTGCGTCGGTTAAACATTTCCGATGTAGTGAACGGAGCTTCATCCGTCCAAAGAATCGTTTGAAACAGGATAGGATCGATATCTTGTTCATGAATTAAGATTTGGAAACAAATTGAAAGCGAAGTTCCTTTTGTTCCCGTGTTAAATGCTGCACTGGAAGAACGTAATGGAAGATACTTAAAATATTTCAGTGTTCTCTGAACCGTCGCATTGTTACTCTTCTTCTTGCAGGGCCATACCTCAAGTCTCTAACTGCGTCAGTATTTGACTTCATGGGATACAAACTAAAATAATTTAAAAAAGCTCTATCTCTGTTTGTTTTTCTTATTGTAGTCCTTTTTCTAACATGTTACGACTTTGTTTCATCGAATAAGACCTTCAGTTTTAAAATCGTTTTTACTTATATATTTCGGTGGAAATTTGCAACATATTTTCATTGTGTTTCCCTGGCGTTTTCTCCACATTTATAATAGAGAGTTATAATTTGAAGCCGTTCTTCTAATGAAAACCTCATTATAAAACTACTCCAAAAAATAATAGTTTTAAACAGTTGCAGCAGAACCGCAGGAAATAAACCCAGCAACCCCTATGTCACCGAATTCCTCGTGAAAATCTCTATCTATTGATATAAAAATATAGGGGTATTCCATTTAAAAAAATACGTCACTCGTGCTGTAAGTCTTTTGTTTCAAATGTTTTTCTGATTAGATTATTGAATTCTACGGAAAAAAATACACGAAATGGCTATATTCGTTTTTTAAAAAAGTACAGGGAAGTTCAAAAATAAAGCCCTTTTTTTAAATGAATAACCCTGTACATTTTGCCTAAATAAAACTGGTTTTAAAAAATTTATATTAGATTCATTAAATAGATTAAAATAAGCCGAAACATTGGCTTACCAGAATTCAAGAGGTGGGATAAATTACCCATTATATCTCCCCTCCGCTGCAAAGATCTGCGGTCGGTAAGCAGCTAAGGAGTCTGGACAGGGTTAGTAACCGTACTATAATTATATTAGACATACATAATTATACTCCTTTGTACTATGTACTATCATGCCTGTACTATTATCCTTAAATCTACTATAATTTTTATAAACAATATTTTTGACCAAAAAAAAAACAAAATTTTCGTAATTAATTTTAAAATGTTTGTCATTGGGAGACGAAATGACTGTAAGAAATACAGTAGAGAGTAGAGTACATTTTAATATAGCGCCTCTAGCGTACAACACATCAATTACTTTAATTGACGCGTGAAAACATCTGCAAACTACTGAACATTCCCAATAAAATATGGAGGGTAGAGGTAAGGAGTACTATGACTTATGGTTGTTTGGATCAGAAATTCTCTCTTCTGCAAGCGCGGGAATATTAGAGAGGTTAACTGCTTTTTTTGGATGAAATTAAGATAATATTTTATTATAGGATCTGATATGGAATACACAATACACAAAGCAGACAGATTAAAAGAAGGGAAATACTTTATATGGCTCGAAAGACGAATCTAAGCTGCTTTGAAGCTGCTGTGGTGGTTATGGATATAATGTGGTTATGTCAGTTAGGGTTATGCTCAAAACTCTTGTCACAGAGATGTCTACCCTGCGCCTATTTATGTGCTCATAAAACGTTTCAAATAACGTGACTAATTTTTGCACCAATAACCGGTATATCCACAATTTTAATGTAATTTTATTAAAATGAAAAACATATTTTATTTGCTCACTGCAATAACTCTTTTAAATATAAATTTATAAAATATGATCAAGAAATTCCCTAGCACGTATAGGCTAAAGTAACACTTTGCATGACGAAGATTCCTTGGAGACCAACTTTTTCTATTAGGCATTTTTACATTCTAACGCATGAAGTGTATATTACCCTAGATAGTTGGGAATTATGGGTTTGAGGTGTAATGAAAACAACTTTTTGTTTTAATAGCATTAATTAAGCACACCTTAACCAAAATAAAAAAACAATATTTATTGCACTGGTATACCAAGAAAAAATAAAATTTAATTTAATATTTCTGTACCAAATAACGCATTGTTTCTTTTTTTAATTTTTTTTTTAATATCAACACGGCAAGATGGAATTATTAATTTTTAAATTTATTATTTAGTCTTCAAATAACATCTGCAAAAACCACCTTTTAAAATAGGATTCTAGATTTTATTACTAAAATCGATATTTCTTAAGATTTTTGTTTAGGAAAAATTTACACAGGTCAACACTTGATCTACGCTGGAACGTTGGAAGCGGTTAGGTGCTACTAGGGTTTTTGGGGTCCCTGATTATGAGAGGGTCGATAAACCTCCACCACGTCAGTTTTAAGGTAATTTAAAGGCATTTATTTACATCTATCCTAAGGGTTATCCAAGTTCATTTCAAGGTTCTTTTAAAGTGTTTTTGGGATAAAAATGTTAAGTACGATTCAAAAAATCTGAAAAAATTCCTACGTATGTTTTCGAGGTCGGCAAATCGGAATCTTATGTCAGTTAACCTTCATAAGATCACTCTCAAGGTCATTTAAAGGTCAAGTGGAGAAAAAAGCATAGTAATAAACTAAAATGCTGCTCAGTCCAATTACAACTGGACATTTTCTTGGTAAATTATTTCATTTGTATTTTAATGATTTAAATTACACTTTGGTCTTTCTTGTTTTTATATACCAATTTATTTGGTTATTTGTCTCTTATTATTAATATTGTTATTGTAATTTGAAGGCCATAATTTTTAAAACACCCTATATAATTGTTTTTTTTTGGTCAAAAAATACAATATTAATAAGTAATACTAATAATTACAAGGGTTTTCTTTATTTTTGTTACCACCTTACTGAAAGTCAAATTTCCAAAATTGTATATTTTTTTAAACAATCCTTTTTAAAAAAACTTTACAGTACTAAAAGAAAGTTAAAAAATAATGTAGTTAACCTTTAAGTACAAATAAAAGAAAGCAAAAAAGAATAATATACAAAATACATAATCTTAAACAAGGGAAAAGAAAGGACAATTTTATCTTACATATTTAACGAACGTTGTCATCTACCGTTATAAATATAATTTATTGGATAGATTGTTCATTTAAATGGTACTGTTTTGAATAATTTCAGTTATATATGCTTCCGTAAATGCGAATAAAATAATCTAACCCCTGCCTAGTGAAAGTCAAATCCAAAATTGCCAATGTTTGTTATAAACCTTTTTCAAAAACTTAAGTACTAAAGGGGAAGCAAACAGATTATGTATTTCAGTCGCGTTTCATCAGCAAAGTAAATTCCGGCAACACTTTAATCTTAAATAGCGGAAAAGAGAATGGGCGTTATCTTACCATATTTAAAGAAGTTTCTTCCGTTATACATCCATGTAGACCTTAATGTTTACGGTTGCCTATGAAATCTGCCAATACGCATCCTGTACAAATAGGTGGTCAAGTTCTTCAAAATAAAGAGTCAGTTTACCTTGTGGGGCGTTACAAACATACCTTAACTGGCATTAACACATTATATCAAAAGCCACAGCAGCTTCTAATCTGTATACTCTGTACGTATTTCAAATCACACCTTTTTAGAATACTGTTTGTATGTGTAGAAGGGCATATCCCACAATTCTTACATTCTTAACTCCATCCCAAGAAGAGACGTTTGCCTTATAAATAAATCAACTATTACAAAACAACTTCCTTCTTTTGCTTATCGACGAGCTTTAGGGATTGACAAACTTTTACTTTTACAACTGCGAAATATCAAATATGTTTATTTTTTTATCCTAGAATTAATTGACTGTGGGATTTTCTGCCCTCACAGGTTTTTTCTTTGCCTCCAAACCTCCAAATCCAGTCCCTTCTTCATAAACTACCTCCTACTTTACTGAAGACATCTACGGTACGTTAGTACTCAGACTTTAAACCTTTGTAGACGTAGTTTACTTATATTTTTTTACTTAAAAACTAAATATTAAAAATATTAGCACATGCTCAAAGCCTAGCGATAAAGGCAGTAAAATAACGTGCATTAAAAAGCACCGCGGCATGGCAATGATTCTTTAGGGCGCACCCAGAAAAAAATTCGGGGGTGTTATGAAATTACTGCATATCTACAAATTTTAAACAAAAAAATTATTTCTTATAAACAGATTATTGCACTTATTGGTAAACAAAAATAAAATTCTACATTTGGGCTGTTTCTAGCATACACAAGTTAAATAAGTTTAAGAAAAGAAAATTTAAAAAAATAAGAGAAATTAAACCAAACTAAGTTTTAACTTT
>JAHBCN010010229.1:0-32380 GCA_019359885.1 Listronotus oregonensis | reverse complement strand
CGTTTCATCACAAGGGATGAAACATGGATTCATTACTATACTTCTGAGACCAAACTGTTCCTACTTCTGGAGTACCACAGGGCTCCAACTTAGGTCCATTATTATTCCTAATTTATATTAATAGCATTACAACTGTAATTAAAAATTCATCATGCCTATTATTTGCAGATGATTTAAAAATCTACCGTGAAATTAAAACAAATGATGACTGCCTTGCCCTTCAAACTGATATAGATAATATTAGGGAGTGGTCTGGAGAGAATAGATTATATTTTAATATAGATAAATGTAACATTGTGACATTTTCTAGAAAGCAGACTCTCATCTTATACGAATATAAAATGCAAAATAATATAATAAGACGTGTAAGTGAAATTAAAGATTTAGGGGTAACATTTGATCACAAATTAACATTTAATTCGCATGTTAAAGAGATCATCAGCAGAGCTTGCAAAATGTATGGATTTATTGTGCGTAATACCAAGGAATTTACAAATGTTAAATGTCTGAGATGCTTGTACATATCATATGTGAGAAGTATTCTTGAGTATGCTAGTTTAATATGGAGTCCATTTTATGGCTGTTATAAGTATGCAGTTGAGCGGGTTCAAAACAAAATGATTCGGTATGTTTATTTTAAGGAAACTGACTTTATGATCAACATGTGCAAATCGGTTCATTATACGGAAGATATGGTCTTGAATCGCTAGAAAAACGAAGACGTATATTTGGTATAGTATACTTATACAGGGCCATTAATGGACCTCTGGATGATGTGCATTTTATCTCTAGTATATTTAAATGTGCCACCACTACCCTACGAGGAACCCAATTACCTTCTCCCTACCACAGGTAGCCCACAACAACAGACACTTTGGCCCCTTATATAATATATGTAAAACATATAACAGTGTTCAAGATAGGTTGACATTTTTAATATTAGTTTATAGGGGGTTAAGAAGTAAATTAAGCGAAATATTATAATATAGTTATTGTCTTTGTTTTACTTTGTAATTGGATACTTTCTTTGTAAAGAATCTGTGAAATGAGTAAATAAATAAATAATTAATTTAACAATATATATATTAAAAAAAAAAACAAGGTTAGGTGCTGATCACATGGTAAACTCTCATTTTGGTACTACAATTAAACCTGAATTAAATTGATCCACAAATTAAGCTGGTGTAAACTCTTGTGTAGTAAGAAAAATAGATCCTCGCTTTGGTCCACAGACCTAATTGGTTCTCTCAATGTAAACTTGGCTAATAACTTAATTTATAGTCTTGAATTAGTAGCACTTAATATTTATAAAAGAAAAACTTATTAACGTTTAAAAGATCCTAAAATATTAAAACTGTTTTAAAGTTAGAAACTTATTTTTATCTTCCAATATTAATAAATCATATTAGTTTGAGAATCTAGCTGTTGGGGTTCAAATCATTCAAAAACGCAAGCAGGATGCAATGGCAATTATCCTACGAATTAAACAGCTTTGTTGATCGTCTTTTAAAAAATTATAATGACAATTGTATTGAGACTGAATTATTTTCGTAATTTTAATAGTCCACAGTACAGCCCCCCTGGCAAGTTGATTACCACTTACTTTATAATTCGTGAGGAACTTCTTTTCGACGAGTCTACCACACTTTTCCTCTGCGACTTTTCTTGTTTCCTCCGCTTTTCCGCTCGAAAAAGCCCTATATTATGGCGATTTCCCAAGGTTCTAAAAAGTCACAACCACGACTTTTTTTTTTAGCTAAAGTTACTGGAAATTGGAATTTTGACGTCGTTTACCACATGTCGGACAAAAATAACACACGAAAAAAAAAAAAAAAAAAAATATATATATATATATATATATATATATATATATATATATATATATATATATATATATATATATATATATATATATATATATATATATATATATATATATATATATAAAAGAGGAAGGGTAGTCGTGACTGACTAGTTAAAGAAAAAAAATCTTAAACCAGAGTAGTGGAAATGCAATAATTGAAAGGCCACTTTAAGTAATTAACTCTTTATTGAAAAAGTCGAGCTTTCGGAAAAACTTTTTCCCATCATCAGGACAATCTAAAAATAAAAGAAAATGATTCCTGTTAGTGAAACCAACAAAAATAATTCTCTCTTTTTACAAAGTTCTTACCATATGGAGTTGAAAACATGAAACAGGTTTAATAGCAATGAAGAACAAAACTTCATTCACATTCCTCTTTAAACTACATTGACTTTAACTTAGTTTTTAGCACGTGGATCGTTGCCACCGTGTTACTAACAAGACTTTTACGGAGTGAAAGAAATATAATAAAAAGCAAAAGAATTTATAGTTAAAAAACTTACAAAAAACAAGTATGGTTTAAAAACTTAACGACCAATGAGCGCTGTCAGTTGAACAAGAAGTAAGAAATTTGATATAATGATTTCAAAAACTTTGGATTTTCCATTTTTAAGATTTGGACATCACAGGCCGCATCTTGCATAACTGACAGAGCCATCTGTCGTGGTGCCTAGGTAATTATTTATACACTGCTCACAATTAAGGTAATTATTTATACACTGCTCACAATTAAGAGTTTGCAGATACATTATTGTATTTTAAAAATGAATACCATTGTTATTAACTGGCGATACCAAGGTGGCCCCTGATAATGATGTTGATGACATTGGGAAGGATGAAGACGATGTGTTCTGGTATTTGACAGATGTGCGAATAAATAAATTCCAAAAATTGAGGTTTCCGGCAACATCAGTAAATCATGTTCGCGAAGGCAGTTTGGTGAATTTGAAAAATAATAACAATATTTTTAGATGTAGGAAGAACAAACCTTTTGGGTCTGACTTGAGGCTGTGTTACTGAATATACAGTCTCTAAGAAATAAAAGCGACGAGTTATCTGTATTTCTTGAGCACTGTAATTTTCCCGATATAGTTTTAATTACGGAGCATTGGCTAAATGTACATGAATCTTGTTATGTTAGCAATTATAGTGCTGTTTCACAGTATAGCCGCACTAATTCCCCGCGCGGGGGTACACTCATTCTTATGCATTCCGAGATAGCTAAAAACTTACAATTTGTTGGTGTAAATAAATATGACCACCTGTTGGTAGAGAAGGAATTTGAGTTTTCTATTGTCTTTAATAAGCTTAATAATATTTACATCTTTTGCCTTTATCGGACACCCTCTAGTAATCCAACAACTTTCATTGAAAGACTGGAAGTTCTTTTAACACATTTTCCAACAGGTTGTAAGATGATAGTTGCAGGGGATTTCAATATTAATTTAGATGATGAAAGTTCGACAATAACCCAATGTTTGAATAATTTGTTTCTATCCTTGGATATCCTAACACATGTAAATAGCCCAACTAGAATATCAAAATTTACAGAATCTAAAATTGATTATATGTGTTCAAATTTTAGTAGTGACCAGGTTTTTTGTGAAGTAACTCCTGCAGGTTTATCTGACCATGAGGCGGTTACCTGTAAAATTACAGAAATCTGCTAGCGCTAGTAATAAATTTAGATTAGGAAGAATTTTTAGTCAACGTAACTTTGAAAAGTTTATAGTGCTTGCTCCACCTATAACTGGAAATTTTCTTCAAATAATAATTTGGAATCTTTTTATAATATCTTAGTTAAGATTTTTAATGATGTATTTCCTATTAGGAAGATAAAAATCAAAAAGAAAAAACATTGGATAACTAAGGGTATTAAAATTTCTGGAAGAAACTTACGTTGTCTCCATGCTATTCGGAAATATACATCTAGTTTGGCCTTTTCTCAGTATTTTTGTAAATATAGAACTCTTTACAGACGGGTAATTAGAAATGCAAAATCTATTTATTATTTAAAAAAACTTAATGTTGCAAATAAAACCAGGGCTAACTGGAGAATTATTAATGAACTCAGAGGAAGATCTGCCGGACCTGCCGGGAATAATTTGGATATTCACGCGAGTGCTTTTAATGAATATTATTGCACTGTAGCAGCTAAACTGACAGCAAAAATTCCGAGAGTGTTGATCCGGATGTCCTTTTGCGCTTGAGTGTGGGGAGAATCTTGTATTCTCTGATACCTGCATTTCGGAGGTATTGGATATTGTTCGGGAGATCAGGTGCGGGTCGAGATGCATCGGGTGTGATGGCATATCATAAAAATTATAGAAAACATGCCTCTTACTGCTTTGAATTCTTTGGTCCAGTGTATAAACGACAGTTTTCATGGCGGTTGTTTTCCGGATTGTTTAAAGATTGCTTGGTGATACCAATACATAAAGGAAGTGAGACAGACTGCCCCTCCCAAATTTCGCCCTATCTCTTTGTTGCCGACAATTTCTAAAATAATAGAAAAAACGTTAAAAGGCGTATAATCGCCCATTTAACCAAACATAAGCTGCTAAGTGTCTTTCAGTTTGCTTTCCAGGATATAAGGGGTACAGGGGATGCGATTTTTGCTTTCTTTGAAAAGGTTTATTCTTAGTTTAAATGATAATGACATTGTGGGCGCCGTGTTTTGCGACTACTCTAAGGCCTTTGACTGCGTAAATCATGAAATTCTCTAAAAAAGCTGAAATGTTATGGCTTTGTTGGAAGCTCCTATGACTGGATTTCATCATATCTTTCCAATCGTTCCCAATTTGTAAATTTTCAGGGAAAATGTCTCACCCATCATCGATTTCTTGTGGAGTACCACAGGGATCTGGTTGGGTCCAATCCTGTTTCTTTATATATAAACGATTTGACTAATATTCATATTGATGGCACTTTTACATTGTTTGCGGACGACACTACTATTGTAGGGAAAAAATAGAAATGAGGAAGAATTAAAGGAAACAATTTCTAGAGATTTAATTAAGATTAAAGAATGGTGTGATTCTAATCTTCTTGCTTTTAATATATCAAAAACAAACATATTAACATTTAAATTTAATTTTGACAATCTATATATTTCAGAAACTCACATTGAAAAACAAAAAAGATACTAAGTTTTTGGGAGTGTATGTGGACAGCAACCTAAAGTTTGTAAGCCATGTAACCAATCTAAATAAAAAATTGTTAGTGGTTGTTTCTTATTTGAACTGTTTCAAATGAGCTGGGTATTGCTGCAGCAAGGACCTTATTTTTCATTTGTGGAATCGCACTTAACTTATGGAATTGCTTTCTGGGGGTATTGCAGTCAACATCTCTTTAATTCTGTTTTATTTTACAAAAGAGAGCTATACGTTATATGTGTAAGGTTAAATCTCGAGATCACTGTAAACCTCTTTTTATCAGAAATAAAATCCTTTACATTGCCATGTCTATTCATTGTGGAGACTGTATTTCTTGTGCACAAAAAATATTTCAGTGCGCTAATGAGACAATCTACAACACTAGGCAAAATCTAACCTACCACTCCCCATTCCGAAAAGTACCCTTACAAAAAATTCCATATTTTATGAAAGTAAGAAGATTTACAATCACCTCCCAGTCTCTGCGAACTACTACATCCTTAAGATTGTTTAAAAGTAAAGTAAAAAGCCTTCTGGTCGATAAAGCATACTACAACTTGCAGGAGTACTACACTGATACCTTTTAATTGTGTTTAACTGACATAGTTTGTTTTATGAGTGCATTTTTTTCTTTTTTTTTTTGAATTTTATTTGAATTGACGCTAATGTTTTATTTTTCTGTTAGTGTGCTGTTTTGTGTTTTGCAGCATAACTAATGTTGATAATTAGGTTTTATTTTGTAAATTGTTGTTTCTCTGTCTGTTTGGTCCCTTATCGCCTTTGGACTAAATAAAAATGGGATTACCGGATTACTTATTCACAATAACATACTACTCGTATATCTAATTATGGCAGTTGGCCTTATGAAAGCCTCAGAGTGAACATAAGATTTTTAGGGGTGTAAATTAATACAGTACTTATATAGAAAATTTGTTAAACGTGTCTTACAGTTAAATGTATTTTTACTTTAATATTACTGATTGTATGTCTCTTAGTGTTAAATTTTATAATCTTTGTTAACGAGAATTTTTTTTTCTTATAACAATAAAGAATATTTGACTTTGACTTTGACAAAGGTTTAAAATTAATAGAATGTAATATGTATGTACCTACAAAATGCAAAGTTCAGATGCTTATTATTGAATCTAACGAAAGATTAGAAAAACAGACCTTTTTTTAAAAAATCGTATCTTCGTTAATTTTCAAAATTAAGGGCTGATTTTTTGGAAATCGATAGTCAATAACATATACTTTGAGCTGCCGAAAGATGGAAATTGTCGCATTAATAGTTTTTATTCAATCACACTATAAACAAATTAGCCCTTATCTTGCAAGTGCCGCGAATATTAGGCAAATGGTCCGATTTGAATTGTTAAAACGACTTTTTAAAGTTGAGATTTAAAGCTCAAATTTATATGTCACATATTCATATAAGTTTGGAGAACATTGTTAAAAATGCTTGTGAACCTAGCGCGTCGAGCGAAAATTGGACCGAGTCGACCCTGAAGGGGCACCCAGCAGCGAACGAGAAGAGAGAGACGGGCTGCATGCATCGACGCGGTAGGTTCTGAAAAAATTTTACTTTAGATACGTGATCATCACCACAAAAAACCCCGCATACTAAATTTCAATAAAATCATCGGTGGGCTACATTAGTAAAAAAATTACCAAAGTATTTAATCCAAGTAAGAGCTTTATTTTAATCTTTTATAAAAGACGCATAATACCTGATATTTTATGGTATGTTATCATCACATGCACTCCAAAATATAACAGTTATTGTTGGTTGCAGATCCAATGATTATTCTACTGAACCAACAATAAGGATATTGAAAGTTGAAGAATCGGACACAGTGTCGTATGAAGATAAAAAATGTGATGAAACGTCCTTTGAAGAGTGGCAAATAAAAAATGAGGAAGTAGACTTCAAGGCGGAAGAGCTAGAGCAGTCTGAAACCGGGTAGGTATCCACTTTCAAACAACTTCAGGTGTCATATAAACATCTCTAGTGAATGTAGTTGTTAAAAAGCATGAATTTCTTTGTTAAGCTTAAAGATATACCTTTTTTACTCTACTTTACATTGTATCTATCCCAGGGTTCGAAAATATCAGATATTTATTATAAGTATCAAAATATCGGATAATTATGATATATATCCGATATATATCAAATGTTTGATATATTATATTCATTTTGTTAATAAACACTTATATTCTGTAAATACAAAAGTTATTTAACGCTTCTTAAATACTCAATAATGAAGTAAAATCGTTTCTGCCTTTGTCAATTACTTTCTTTGAAGAATAATGGAGTAAACACACAAAAAAACTTACTCTTTCGTAATGAAATTTTTCTGACACTACTGACGCCATTAATGCCGGCAGAAATGTTGCCATTTATGGATTAGAACTTACTATTAGGGAGTATGTTTTAACTCTACTCCAATGCCATCTACATTTGAGAAGTAGAAATAGTTATTGTTTGAAAGTTGTTGATTGTTAGTTCTGTTTAGTTCAAAAATGAGTTGGTTTTTTTCTCTTTAATTTGTAAATTTTTATATTTCTCATAAAAATGAGAAAACTCGAGATATAAAAAAGTACGCCATACCTTTAAGAAGCAAGAAACTGGAAATTTCCTTAAAAAACTTAAAATTGTATCATTTTTTTGATTTTTAAAGGTCAAAAAGTCATCTAAATTTGGATTTTTCAAAATTAACCCATTTTTTGAAAAATAGAAATCTCAATTTTTCGATTTTTGTAGTCAAAAATACGGTGGGTACGTAAATGACACTTCTGTCAAATATTTTTTATACGAAATTTTATAGCAGAGTTACAGCAATTTAAAACTCTAATAAACACATACACAAATACACTAATGTAGGCACTGGCTCAACTGGACGACGCCTGTGGAGGGATGTTACGGGGGAACTTCCATTTCTACAGGCAAGAGCGGACTCAGTTGGAGCAAGGTTCGTTTTCAATATACCCTACACCAAGGGTGATAAACTTAACAAGGAGTGCTCGATTTTTTCTATTTGTCCCAATATAGGTCTATGTTTGGACGTCACCCTTTTGCCCATTTTGCCCAGAAGGTAGATTTATTTTATTAATTTTTGTTAAATATTCAACTTTTAAGAACTATTTTGGAATGCACTTACTATTAGAACTGTAATGTATAATATTTTAAAAAATTAAGACTTTATACTACTTGTAAACAAAACAAATTAGGCAAACGGATTACTGTCACAAATACCGGAATTGAATTTAAATTGGCGTATATGAGCTTAAATGGGATCGAGCACTCCTTGTTAAGTTTATCACCTTACCCTACACTATCAACATAAAGGGGAACAATACCCATAAAGGGCGAGTCTAAAGGAACCATTAGCCTGTACACTAACGGCTCTAAAACCAAGGTGGGCACAGGCTGTGGCATATGCTCACCAACCATAAACCTGAAAATCGGATGGACAATGGGCGTCGAACCCAACGTGCTTCAATCCGAACTGACAGCCATAACCATAGCGGCTTACGAAATTAAAAGCCGCAACATCGCCAACCATACAATCTGTATTTATACAGACAGTAGGCAAGCATTACTAGCCCTGAAAAGACCACGCATTACTTCGGGACTTGTAGTAGAATGTCATCAAGCCCTGATTAACATCTCTGTAAATAATGTGGTCAACCTAGCATGGATCAAGGGACATGACATATCTAAAGGTAATCATACCACTGACTCGCTGGCCAGGGCGCCTGCGGGACGAAAACTAATTTGTCCCGTCCCCACCACTGGACTGACAACAACAGCGATTAAAGACATGATTAAAGAATACTCCCATCGACTGTTTAAAGGAAAATGGGATGATACTATGAACTGCAACTTTGCAAAAATAATGCTGAACTATCCAGACAAGTCAATAGCGAAAAAAACCTTATGATGTCCAGAAGGAACCTCCGAATACTAACGGGCGTTCTAACTGGCCACTGCGGGCTACGAGGACACCTATTTAAAATGGGTCTAACGGACACAGAATTATGTAGGGGCTGTGAGCAAGAAAATGAGACCGTGGAACACATTCTTTGTGATGGTCCCGCCCTCACATTTAAACAGATCTCCATGCTGGGCACGAACTGGTCATTACTGGCTGAAATTAGGGATATTCCACATAAAAACGTCGTCAACTATTTCAAATCAATAGGTTGGACTGCGCAGTAAATCTCCCACCTACAAGAGGAAGCACAAAGGACCTACTGAGGTCTAGGTGCAGTGGTATATTACCACCCTCTAAACATTTAGATCAGATCAGAACTCAAATATAAAACTTTTCCGCAATAACGATAATTACGTCACGACGCGCTAACTACACATATTCATAATGCCTGATCGACAGAGGCCATCGGGGCTAAGTTCCAATATTATATCCCGGATGAAAGTGAAGCCACTAAATACCACGCATTGGCTCAAAGAGTCAGTAACTATGGTGACAACAACAGAAAATGTATTGGTTTTATTAAAAAAGTCGGTAATCATGATTATTTATCCGGTGTTTTTCTCAAACGATAATAAACAGATTTTTTGTACCACCTCCATAGAGCGAAAAGGTAACAAAAACGCCGGCTTTTATAAACGTATAAAACAACAGTAAAATTAAATAGGAAAACTTTTAGTAAAACACCAATTTATTTAATTAACGTTACAATTTGAAAAATTAAAAAGTGGTAAATTTTCTCCTGTCGATTCTATTTGATGTGTATTATCAATCTCTCTGTTGGTTGCATTGAAATTGGCAGAAGAATTTGTGTTGCTGGAACTTATCATTTTTTTTACTATTTCTATTTTATTTTGCACGGAATCTTCAATGTAACCCTCGGCCACAGTCGAGGAGCGCCAACCTCCATGGCGCTTCACAGTCAATAAATCGCCTTTAGGGCCGCTTGGCTGTCTGAGTAAATGACGATATGTTTTCCTTTACTCCCTTTTTTTTTAATCCGCACGGCGCAATGCATTATTGCTGCGATTTCCGCTTGGAAAACCATGGCGTGCTGACCAAGATTTAAGATTATTATTTCTCTAGGCTTGTCTTCATAGATGCCAGCTCCTACTCCCTTGTTGGTCTTGGAGCCATCTGTATACCAGATTTGATCGGCTTTGATTGGAGGGCTTTCTTTCCAGTCCTTACTATCTGGTATGACAATCCGAACTGTCTGAGGGCATCTCAGACAGTGAGCTAACCTCTTGTTCCTCCTCTATTTCCCATCTTGAGGTCCTTTGGTGTATTATAATTGGACTTTGACCTCGTTTGAGTCTATAGAGTAGAATCAAGGAAGTTTAAAGGTGTATGGAAGCCCAATTTTTATGATCGATATTTTTGTGAATTTTGTATTTTTACCAAAAATCTTTGTAAATAAATAAAAACACGATATTTTAAAATAAATTTCAAACATTGTATGATCGTTTCATGTACTTATCACTAATTTTGTGATAAAAGAAGGGCAAGATAGTGTAAATGAGTTTAATCTAATCCTAAGATTCTGGTTGTACATTAAAAAGTGAAAATTTTTATAACTGCTTTTAAGGCATATACTTTTTACTAATAACAAACATTTGAGACAGAATAACAGTGGTTAAAAATGTCTAGTAACCTTTGGTACCTAGGTATCCATTGTAACAGTATCCGCTAAATATTATGTGTCTACAGTATGTCGAGCTTAAAAAGTTGATAATGTAAGTTTAAGAAACCAAAAATCGAATTTCTTTTTAAACAAATACAGAAAAAGCAAAAAAATACTTTAACATAAAATTGTACTTTCTTTCATTCAATTAGAGGGACCTGAATATATTAAAATTTGCCTGGTCTGCCCAATAATTAATAATTTTGATCCTTTAAAAGAATGTACTAAATTATTATTAAATGAAATAAAAGTACCTAAATGTAAACCTTATTTCTTTTTAATAATCCACAGAAATACACAAACATTTTGGAAATCATCTAAAAGATAGTTAAGATTGCCTTATTTTCTTACTGCAAGTTTCTATGAAATTTTCATAATTCTATTATTCATAATTGATATATTATTATTTTTTCGGTTACCTAACGTTACGTCTCATAAGAAGCACCTAATTTAAATATAAGAAATACTTACCTAAAGTAAAAAAAACCGGGTATGTTACCCTTGGATTTGCAAGACAAAACCATACAACCTCTAATCATTTTGTTACGACATTATAAGTAACAAACAATAAACACAAAATTATAGTCACAATTGAATAAACACTAATCACTAAATTAAGAAGGTTTTTATCAATCCAAAAAACTTCTGCAACCACAAAATATAGGTACTCACACAAAGCAAAACAATCGAAACTAATACGGCGCAAAGGGCACAAACCACAACGAAAATGACGAATGATGAGACGACGGCGGTTGACGGTACAGCGCGGATATAGTTTCATATGCGTCGCGCGCGCCCTTGCACCAAAAACCTTAGACAACCTAAGACCAAAAACGGTACTACGGCTCTCATAAAAGTATGTGTTGCCTAACTACACACTGATTTATCAGTGTGTAAGTAGGAAACACATTAAATTATTTCGTAGAATTTTGTTATTGCGCAGAATCGGCGGGGCCAACTCTGACAGTTATTTTCATACTGGGCTGGACATTTTTTGATCGAATGGGCCATAGCATTGGGCTTCCATACACCTTTAAACTTCCTTGTGTAGAATATGTGTTGTCTGCTTTAAGCTGCCTCTTAGACTGTTACGCCGAAACTAATTTTTTCTGAGAAAAGATATTTGAGAGATGGTTATTTTTTACGCAGAGGAAGAGATTTAACTTGTTCTTAAATCAAAATAAATTTTATGCAAGGGGCTCATTGGTGTAAGGTGTTTAGGAAGGGATATACAATGGTCAAAAATTAGCCGCAGAAAACATTTCGACAACAGAAACTAATATTGACCTGATAAACAACCACTGGATTAAAAAAGATAATATGAATAAACTGCAATAATTCTAAACAACCAGAATGTATTTAGCAATTCTAGTATTGACTTTCCCAGTATCTGGCAGCCGTTGTTGAACCGTCAAACTTCGGTAAACAACGAATTTAGTCGTAGTAGTAGCTTTACCGAGTAGTTTACATACTAATCGACACGTTGTGTACTATTTAACAGATACAAACTGTGAAACTTCAAGATTTTAGTGTTATTGAATCCGTTATATTCTCTTAAACCTTCAAGGAGTTGTAGAAGTTGCTTCCTACATCCTGGTGAAGTTTATTGCCAGACATTAGCAAGATCTTGATGAATGTCCATAAACATACTCTTTTAAAATGTCATTAATATTTTTTACTACTGTTTTTCCTAAATACTGTAGTTTACAATATATAGTTGCTTACCTCAACTTTTTTGTTTTTAGCGTTTTGGTTAATTGCTTTGGCAAAGAAAGATATGAAGATCATCCTGTCAAAGACGAAAATCAGAGCGATGATCTAGCAACGCAAAGACGGAATATACAGAAGCCACCCACTCACCATATAAAACCTGGTCAAGTGTTTAAATGCGATCACTGTGATTATCAAAGTATTTATAAAAGTAGTTTAAGGAATCACAGTTTCCCACATAAAAAACCCGAAGAAGTTAAAATGTTTAAATGCGATCATTGTGATTATCAAAGTTTTATTGGGGCTAATTTGAGAAAGCACAAACTCCGACACAAAAATCCCGAAAAAGTTAAAATGTTTAAATGCGATCATTGTGATTATCAAAGTCCCTATAAAAATGCTTTAAAGAAGCACAGTCTCAGACATGAAAATCTTGAAAAAGATGATATGTTTAAATGCGATCATTGTGATTATCAAACTCCTCATAAAAGTGCTTTAAAGAGTCACAGCCTCAGACACAAAAATCCCGAAGAAGTTAAAATGTTTAAATGTTATCATTGTAATTATCAAACTCCTTATAAAGGTGCTTTAAAAATTCACAGTCTCCAACATAAAAATCCCGAAACAGATAATAGGTTTAAATGCGATCATTGTGATTATGAAACTTTTATGAGAGCCAACTTAAAGATGCATGAACTTCGACACAAAAATCCCCAAGAGTTAATGAGTTTAAATGCGATCTGTGTAATTATCGCACATTTTACAAAAGTAATTTTAAGCAGCACGACCTACGACATAAAAATCCCAAAGAAATCAATATGTTTAAATGCGATCAATGTGATTATCAGACTCGTTACAAATGCGGTTTAAAAATGCACGTACTTCAGCACAAAAATCCCGAAGATGTTTATTTGTTTAAATGCGATCAATGTGATTATCAAAGTTTTATTGGGGCTAGTTTGAGAACGCACAAACTCCGACACAAAAATCCCGAAGAAGTTAAAATGTTTAAATGCGATCATTGTGATTATCAAACTATTTATAAAAGTTCTTTAAAGCATCACAATCTCCGACATAAAAATCCCGATAATGTTAAAAAGTTTAAATGCGGTCATTGTGATTATGAAACTATTTACAAAAGTTCTTTAAATAGGCACGAACTTCGACATAAAAATCCCGAAGATGTTAATATGTTTAAATGCGATCATTGCGATTATCAAACCGTGGATAAAAGTAATTTAAATAAACATGCCATTAGGCATAAAAATCCCGAAGATGTTAATATGTTTAAATGCAACTATTGCAATTATCAAACTGTTAATAAAAATATTTAAAAAAACACGAATTTCGACATAAAATCCGAAGTAAACATGTTTAAATGCGATTATTGCAATTTTCAAACTGTTTACAAAATGTTTAAAAAACACGACTTCGACAAAAAATTCCGAAGAAGTTAATAGTTTAAATGCGATCATTGCATTATCAAACTGTTCACAAAGAGAATTTAAAAAACACAAATTCGACATAAAAATCCTGAAGAAGTTGACATGTTTAAATGCGATCACTGTGACTATCAAACTGTTTATAAAAATAATTTAACAAAGCACAAACTTCGACATAAAGATTTCAAATAGCATGTGCAGATTTATCCATTTGAGTTGTTTTCGAATATGCCTCTATTAAATGGTTTCATTTGTATAATATCGTCGATTTCGAATAATAATAAGAACATACAAATTTTATTTTTTTTCTTCGATATATTGTAAAGGTTTTTTGCGTTTTTCATGGGAATATACTCGAAAAAGATGAAATGCTAATAGCTACCCTCCTCTACTCCTATAAAATTTGTCTTGGTATAATAACTTGGCTTTAAGTTGAGAATAATACAGAGATAACATTAATTATCTTTAAAACGGATTTGCTAAATTTTTATCCTCCAGAGAATTATACAGGGACATTTTGAAATGATTTCTTATCACACCAAAACTTAAAGAAATCATTTTATCATTTGTTATATACTATAAAGAAAGTTATTGAAATGATGCTTTTGACGAAATAAAAATAAAAAATAAACCAAATGAATCTCCACATCTCCAGCATACTTATAATGAAAAACCAAAAATAACCTACAAGAATAAGGAAACTTTAGTTCCTTTATTGACACACATACCAAATGAACACTATTAGTCGATAATTTTTAAATTTTTAATTATAATTTTGAGCAATAATAGGTTTGTTTTTAAAATTGAGGATTTGCAAAAGTTTATTATTAGTTATTTTGCAGAACGAATAAAGCATATATTTCTTTTTTTAATAAACCTAAATGTAAAATATTCCTGATAATGTTTTTTTTCTTTAGTAAAAACCGTATTTTTTATAAAAATATTACTTGTTAATATAATTTATATGGTTCCTTTATGATTTTGTTAAAATACCAAAACAACTTACATAAAAAAAGATAAAATTGTAAAAATAAGGTTTTTTTCTGTAAAACACGGTTATCTTGAATAAAAAGCAAAGACATTTAATTTTGTCTAGTCGTCTTTTCGGTCTAAGAGAGAGACGCTATACTTCCTTGTAAAAACCAAAAAAAATTGTACACTTAAAATAACAGTTTTTTAGTACATTGTTACTATTAACAAATACATATAATATGCAATAAATTTTAGTTATATAATTCTAAAGGTTTTCCAAATACGGTAATTTTAATTTTAAAATGCCCAATATCTTAAAACGGGCCTTTTTAGTTGTCTTACTATTATTCTAGTGCGTCGATATGCATGTTTTACAAGAAAGTTTAAAGGTGTATGGAAGCCCAATACTGTAGAACAAAATTGTCCAGGCGTGCAGGGCAGCGGGAATAGGAGGATTGGCCCCGCGGAGTTTGCGCAATGAATAGTAAGTCAGGGCCGGACTTCCATAATTCTTTGTTACTATCTATAAAGTTGACATCATCAAATGTCAAATTCAAGCATTCACTGTTTTTTTTTTATTTTTTGCACAAAATTGTTGGTTATTAAACGATACTACCATAGAATATTTAGAATTATTGTGTTATATTGGATTTTATATCATCTGATATAATATGGAAAGAAGCCTTCTATTTTAATGGTCGATATTTTTATGAGTTTTGTATTTTTACCAAAAATCTTTGTAAATAAATAAAAACACTATTTTTTAAAATAAATTTCAAACATTGTATGATAGTTTCATGTACTTATCACCAATTTTGTGATAAAAGAGGGGCAAGATAGTGTAAATAAGTTTAATCTAATCCTAAGATTCTGGTTGTACATTAAAAAGTAAAAATTTTTAGGCACATACTTTTCACTTATAACAAACATTCATAAGACAGAATAACAGTGGTTAAAAATGTTTAGTAACCTTTGGTACCTAGGTATCCATTGTAACAGTGTCCGTTAAATGTCCTAAATTATTAAATGAAATAAAAGTACCTAAATGTAAACCTTATTTCTTTTTAATAATCCACAGAAATACACAAACATTGTGGAAATCATCTAAAAGATAGTTAAGATTACTTTACTTTTCTCACTGCTATTTCCTATGAAATTTTTATTATTCTATTATTCATAATTGATATATTATTATTTTTTCGGTTACCTACCGCTACGTGTCATAAGAAGCACCTAATTTTAATATAAGAAATACTTACCTAAAGTAAAAAACGCCAGGTATGTTACCCTTGGATTTGCAAGACAAAACTATACAACCTTTAATCATTTTGTTACGATATTATAAGTATATAAACACAAAATTATAGTCACAATTTAATAAACACTAATCACTAAAATAAGAAGGTTTTTATCAATCCAAAAAACTTCTGCAACCACAAAATATAGGTACTCACACAAAGCAAAACAATCGAAACTAATACGGCGCAAAGGGCACAGACCACAACGAAAATGACGAATGATGAGACGACGACGGTTGACGGTACAGCGCGGATATAGTCTCATACGCGCCGTGCGCGCTCTTGCACCAAAAATCTTAGACAACCTAAGACCAAAAACGGTACTACGGCTCTCATAAAAGTATAATGTGTTGCCTAACTACACACTGATTTATCAGTGTGTAAGTAGGGAACACATTAAATTATTTCGTGGAATTTTGTTATTGCGCAGAATCGGCGGGGCCAACTCTGACAGTTATTTTCATACTGGGCTGGACATTTTTTGATCGAATGGGCCGTAGCATTGGGCTTCCAAACACCTTTAAACTTCCTTGGTCACATCACATCAAGCTTCTCGCGCTTCGTCTTTCGTCACACACTACGCGGTGTAGCGCGCGTCGTGGGTTTAAGCAATGTTTATTTTATCGGATTTTATTTGTTATTATTTTGTAATATGAATGCGGTTCCATACAAGCTTTCATCCCCTCCTCCTCTCATTCTACCCATTTACAGAGAAGTGTTCTATAATCCTTTCTTAGCTGACATCTCCTATTTTTCTGGGTTATCAGAAGCCCAATTATTAACTCTCATATTAACAACTTCAAAAATAATGATTTTTTTATTAAACTTTTATCCCCATTTTAAGTCCCCAAGGGATGTAATTTGAGAAATTTTAAAACAGATTATTTTTAATCTTAATCAATAGACTACATATGAATCAGTAGTGGCTCGTGGTCAATCTTTTGGGGAGGTCATTAGTTAAAACTTTAAATGCATATGGCCTAACTGATTTTTAGTAAAAAAAAACAATTTTAGGCATTTTATTTCACACAGACGTTTACTGCAAAGAAAATACAAAAATAATTTAACAAGATTATTTTATTTAAAGAATTATATTTCTATTTATTAAGAAACATAACAATATAACAAATAATATGCATTGACATCTGTTTAAACAGAAAAATTGCACAACATATTCTAAAAAAATATCTCACACCCGACAGTAAGTAATATCGCTATGCCAGAGGTATGACGGCAACTTATAGGTTAAAAATAAGCATATTTATATGATAAAAAATAAAAAGGGTTACTTAACTTACCTAAATAGTCATAAATTTTAGTTCATCCTTCTGTCTTTGGCACTTACAAAATGATTGATTACTTCTTCATTGAAATTTACAACATTATTTATAAAGGCCTTTTCAATACTTAACATGGCCAACGCAGAGAGTCTACCTTCCCCATTGTGTTGCGTAAAAATGTCTTTATTCTATTTAATGTAGAGAAGCATCTCTCGCTCTCTACAGTTGTCATCGGTAACGTACACAAAATTGTCAACAAATGCACTGTTTCCGAATTTACATTACAAAAACATACACCAACAAAAAATAAATTCCTAAAATCCCATATAATCCGTTCTATAATAACCGTATAACAAACAAACACCTTGAAAAATGCGTAATTTTCCTCTTCGCGGCTGTTGGCCGTATGGTTGTTGGTATGTTGCCGTGGAATTTAAGTGTAAACAAGTCGATTTTTTTATCAATATTTTTTTTTGCACGTATTTTTATTTTATCCTTATAACACAGGGGGTTCAAGACTTTTAAAAGTGAGTGTATATGGTCCTCTTTTTTATAATATACCGGGTGGTGCATCGCCAGACTGGCCATAGGAAATCCCATGGAAATTTTGATACATTGAAATATTGGCTCCCCTATTAAATTTACAACAAAATTGTATTAGACTATTTTGAAGACGTTGATAAGATCAGCTCACATACTAAATTCCGTTTTTTCTGATAAGGCAATTAAAAGTTATTTAAGAAAACTATTTGTAAAATCGTTGAATACCTGCTACATACCTTAATGAATCCACTAGTAATAAATAAAATGTCTTGTTAACTTTTTAATTCTAGTTTTACTTTGTATTAGTTATTTCAACATGTTTTACAGTATTGAAGAGAAAATAATGGTTGTAATCATTTAATAAATACAAGTAATTACATTGAACTACATAATAAGATTTTTACATAATTGAACAATATTAAAGGGAGGTGAAAAACACACTTAAAAACTGTCTAAAATACGTTTTAATACAACACATTGAAACTAAAAGCTAATGTTTTTTAATTAGATGCTCAAACAGATCTCCGATTACTGCTAAGCAATATCCTAAACGGTTATAAAATTCAGTTCTTACATTATGAAGTTTAAATGCCGATAGTCGATCGCACGCCGCTGAAATTGAAACTTTTAATTCTTTTGAATTTTGATAACTCAAATTTGTATAAATAACATTTTTGATATGACCCCAAAGTAAGAAGTCGTTTGGCGAAAGATCAGGAGACCTAGCTGGCCAATTTATGGTGTAATTTGGTCCTATAGTGAGTCCATTGAAAACATTTTGAACGTATTCCCTTACTTCTCGTGAATTGTGTGCAGGACAACCATCCATTTAAAACCAAATGTCTTGACTGTCAGGTGCAACTTCTTCCAATGCCGGCCCCACTTGATTTTGTAATAGTTCTAAAAAAGTTTCTGTTCCCAAATTGTGATTCAAGAAAAAAGGTCCAATAATCCGATGTCCAAATATACCCGCCCAAACATTTACCTTTTGAGGGTATTGAGTCCTTGTAGATACAAATCTGTGTTCATTTTCTTTGCTCCAGTATCTGATGTTTTAAACGTTTGATTCGTTGTTTAATGTAAAGGTGCATTCGACACTAAAACAAATATTGCGTAAGAAGTCCCTATCGTTATTCGCGATTTCCATAACTTCAAAACAAAAATCTGCTCTTCGGATCTCATCGCCTTCCCTTAATTCCTGATGTCTTTTATATTTGTACGGATGATATTTATATTTCTTTAATTTGCGTGGTACTGTGCTGTGATCCTTCCTACAAATTTGCCAAGAAGTCTGGTGCTAATTCCTTTATTTTCTTCTACATGAAGTAAAACATCTAAATCGGCATTATTTTCTTGAGCTCTTCCATCGAGTACATTATTATTTCGCTCTAAGTAGTTGCATTTATTAATAACAGTACCTTTTGTCTCAAACTTATGAACGATATTTTGAACTGTTGTCTTACTTGGAATGTGTCTGTCAGGAAAAAACGTAGAGAACATGTCGGATACTCTTCGATAACTATTTTCCATGTAATACCATTTAATCATTGTTATTTTCTCTTCAATACTGTAAAACATTTTGAAATAACTAATCCAAAGTAAAATGTCAATTAAAAAGTTGACAAGACATTTTATTAATTACTGGTGGATTCATTAAGGTATGTAGCAGGTATGCAACGATTTTACAAATAGTTTTTCTTTTAATTGCCTTATCAGAAAAAAAAAAATTTAGAATGTGAGCTAATCTTATCAACGTCTTCAAAATATACAATTTTGTTGTAAATTCAATAGGGATGACAATATTTCAATGTATCAAAATTTACATGGGATTTCCTATGGCCAGTCTGGCGATGCACCACCGGTATAAGATAAGATATAATAAATAATTTGATATAAGATTTAATGATAATTGTAATAATTTTATGTATTGTATTTATAAATGATATAAGTGTTTTTAAATTTTGTCAGTGTTTGTTATGTGCCAATGATTTAAATTTATATGCTATTATTTGTTCTTTATAAGATTGTCAATTAGTTTAACAAGAGTTAGACTGTTTAGTTACGTGTTACAACACAGTTTTTTAAACTTTGATTCTAAATAAATGTGAAACAACAATATTTTATAAAAACTGTTCACCTGTGATATTTCAATATCAAATAAATGATATTGCTCTGGAATCTGTGAGTCATTTTAATGATTTAGATGTTATCTTTGACAGGGAATTGATTATGTGTGGCACGTGACATCCAAATGTCATTTCATCGTTCGTGGATCAACAACAATAGTGTCATATCGGGGACGAATTGAGTAACCCTCATTCAAGCAAGCAATAATGGTTATTTATAGCATTTAGTTAGCGGTTTTCTTTTGTATTTTGTGGTTAGCGGATTTGATTGTTATTGTATTATATTCGCGAGCTTTTTCTTGGATGTTTTTTATTGCCCGATTGATATTTTACTTGGATTTTTCCTTAAAGTGGGTTTATTTCTTTGACGTAAGGTTTTTATTGTCTTATTGTGCCGTGATTAATTTAAAACACCGATATTTATTGTATGATGTTTCATAATTAAGCAAAAAGTCATTTTGATACAATTTTAAAGCCTTTTTTACCACAATGGTGTTTGACACGTTAGACACAAAAGACGAAAAAAAAAAGATTTGTTGTTAATCCACAAACCTCTGGTGACGTCACGCGTACATGCTCCATTAAATTTGGTAATTGTCTAGAAAGTGGCCGCAACTCCTATTTTGACAACATTTGGTATACGGGGGTATACGCTGATCACAAACCTGAAAATTTTTTTTGGCGGAAACTTTTTGTTTTCGAGATATCCATCATCAAACTTGAAAATCAAACTAACCTCATTTATACTATTCCTAAATTGGAATAGTTTATAAATCCCTTTTAAAAACTTGTCTTTATATTTCTTTTATACCTATTTTTATTTAATTGCAAATATTCACTTTCAAACTCCGCAACCATGTATATAATAGGCAATTCTTAAGCAAACATTAATGGAAAAAAGGTATAAAATAAACATAAAAAAAGTTTTTTAAAGGTGTTTATAAAATATTGTGTGTCACTTTAGTGTAAAAATCAAGAATTGTTTTCAAAAAACAGGAGGAATATAGTGTAAATGAGGTTAGTTTGATGATGGATATCTCGAAAACGAAACGTTTCCGCCGAATATAGACAATTACCGAAAATATCTCGATTTGGCAACACTGCACGCTACTTAAATTTAACCTCAAAAAAATTTTCTTGACGTTTCTTGCCATCAAGGGGAGTTTTCGCATTATATGGAGAAAATCAATGGTAATTTTAAATTTTTAAATCGAAATAAAAAATTAAAACCTAGTTCATCTATTAATTTTTTATCAAAAATTACTTTAGAGAAGGTAAGATTTATGTACCAATTAAAAACAAATTAAAAATCAGTGGAACCTATGGCACCAGACCCATTGATGCTTATGAACTTGCAGATTTTCTACAACAAAAAAGAAGAAAACATTCCAAAAAATCAAAACACTAATTACGTTTCGGTGCAAGTCGCCACTTGTCAAATAGAAATTCAAAGAACAATAAAATGAAAAGTTTAAACTAAATATTAAAACATTGCTTTAAAACGGTTAAAAATTCTGGAACTTTTTTTTTTTTGACTGTTTTAATGTATGTTTTACGTCTAATGATTATTATGTCAGTGACGGTAAAGTATCGTATATAATCTCCTCTTCAAAGAGCAGAAAAGGGGTATAGGCTTATTATTGCTACGTTTTTTTTTTTTTTTTTTTTTTTTTTTTTTTTTTTTTTTTTTTTTTTTTTTTTTTTTTTTTTTTTTTTTTTTTTTTTTTTTTTTTTTTTTTTTTTTTTTTTTTTTTTTTTTTTTTTTTTTAAAAAAAAAAAAAAAAAAAAAAAAAAAAAAAAAAAAAAAAAAAAAAAAAAAAAAAAAAAAAAAAAAAAAAAAAAAAAAAAAAACCCAAGTTCTTTTAAAAAAAAAAACCCTTTTAAAAAAAAAAAATTAGTAAAAAACCCAAATTAATTTAAATTGGTTAAGGGGTTAAAATACAGCCTCTTTTTAATTTAAACCCTTTACCGGATATAAATCCGCTGAACAATCACTTAAGACCCGGAAAAAGGGGAATTTTTTTTTGCTCTCTCGCACGGCCCAGCAGCAAGACTGCCTCTAGAAGGTATATGCCCAAGGCTGATTCCACAACAAGAGCGACCAAAGTTTCAGATCAACTTTTTGAAATATCCTTATTCGGATAATTATGTCTTGCGCTTGTCCCGGTTGTCGAATGCCTAGGCAGTCCTAATTTAAACCTAACTAACCTATTATGGTAAAATGTTTAGTGGGATCATAAACCTCCTTTATTTACGTATTTTACTGTGTTACACATCTTTATCAAAGGCTGTTTGAAATTTCACAATGGAAAAAGGCCCTGACGAGGGGATATCAATTATTTCAAAAGGGCAGGTCGAATTATTCCCGATACACGTATATGAAGGAAGGTGCAACAGTGGTGATGAGGTAAAATTTAATACATATCTTTCTATTAAAAAAGATGTGTCTGACCAAATTGATAATTACTTCTCCAAAGAATTAGTTAAACAAGAGGACGACGATCTAGGAGATGTTTTTATAGAACATAAAATCTCCTGCTCTTCGACTGTAAAATTAGAGCCAGAAAACACAACTTTGGAACTTGAATCCTTTCCAACAAATACTAATACGCATCATATTTCGGATTCTCAGGTCATGGATTTGGATGGGTAAGTTAATATCAATAATAGTAAATTTATGTAATTTAAACTTAAAATTCTTTTCTTAATACTTGCCTAGTCTATACCGTGAGGATCCATTAGGTCTGTGGACCAACTCGAGGGCTTATTTTTCTTAGTACACATTTGTTTACACCAATTTCATTTGTGGATTAATTTAATCCAGGTTTAAGTCTACTACCAAAATCAGAGTATACCATATGATCAGAACCTAACCCTGTCTTTTTTAAATATATAATATATTATCATGTTACAAATTTTTATTTTTATTTAGTCGCTTCTTCCTGCCTTTTTGTACTCAATATCCTTGAGTACATAAAGTAGACCAAATTGTTTGTTTGGGTCTAAATGACGACATGCATATTTTTTTCTGTTGTAAATATATGGGTATTAAAATCTGCTACTCAGATTGGAACTGCCTCAACTAGGGTAGATTAAATATGTTTTCTTTGGTGTACGAGGATGGTTTGAAAAGTCCGATTGCAAAGTCCGAAGATGACACCACCGGCGCGTATTAAGGTCATGTTTAGTTAGTAGCATCTGTTGAATGACCACACCAAGTGTCAGCCATATTGGTGTATTTCTTTGTGTTTGGAAATTTATATAATCCAGGAAGTCGAGTGATTTTCAAGAAATGGACCCCAAAAGAATTTTGTTGGTGATTAAACATTACTTTATGAAAGGTAAAAACGCCTCAGGAGACTAAAAAAGATTGATAAAACATTATGAGGGGGATTTGGCACCTTGATTAGAACAGTTTACAAGTGGTTTCAAAATTTTCGGGCTGGCCATATGAGCACAAGTGAGCTGAACGTTCTGGATGGCCTGTGGAGGTCGACTCAGAAATCATTGATCAAATCCATGATATGGTGATGCAAGACAGAAGGGGTTAAAGGGACATAAAATTGCTATGCTGTGGGCATTTTTCTGAACGGATACATAATATATTCATGAAATTTGGACTGAGAAAGCAAGATGGGTACGATTGCTCCCCTTTTCCAAAAACGGAATGTGTAAATGTTAAGGGTGGTTTTTCAGCTTTCAGAAGAATCAAAAGGGCTTTTGTTGTTTCATCACAAGGGATAAACATGGATTTATTTCTAACCCGAGACCAAACTGTTCTACTTCTGGGTACCACAGGGCTCCAACTTAGGCCCATTATTATTCCTAATTTATATTAATAGCATTACAACTGTAATTAAAAATTCATCATGCCTATTATTTGCAGATGATTTAAAAATCTACCGTGAAATTAAAACAAATGATGACTGCCTTGCCCTTCAAACTGATATAGATAATATTAGGGAGTGGTCTGGAGAGAATAGATTATATTTTAATATAGATAAATGTAACATTGTGACATTTTCTAGAAAGCAGACTCTCATCTTATACGAATATAAAATGCAAAATAATATAATAAGACGTGTAAGTGAAATTAAAGATTTAGGGGTAACATTTGATCACAAATTAACATTTAATTCGCATGTTAAAGAGATCATCAGCAGAGCTTGCAAAATGTATTGATTTATTGTGCGTAATACCAAGGAATTTACAAATGTTAAATGTCTGAGATGCTTGTACATATCATATGTGAGAAGTATTCTTGAGTATGCTAGTTTAATATGGAGTCCATTTTATGGCTGTTATAAGTATGCAGTTGAGCGGGTTCAAAACAAAATGATTCGGTATGTTTATTTTAAGGAAACTGGACTTTATGATCAACATGTGCAAATCGGTCCATTATACGGAAGATATGGTCTTGAATCGCTAGAAAAACGAAGACGTATATTTGGTATAGTATACTTATACAGGGCCATTAATGGACCTCTGGATGATGTGCATTTTATCTCTAGTATATATTTAAATGTGCCACCATACCCTACGAGGAACCCAATTACCTTCTACCTACCACAGGTAGCCCACAACAACAGACACTTGGGTTCCCCTTTATATAATATACAGTAAAGCGCACCGTACTGCGAACATAGGAGGCTCCTGGACAATTTTGGATGTACCCAATTCTAAAATACCAATAATAATTTTGTGGCTTGCATCTCAACTTCCGTCTCGTTTTCTCACGTGGCGCATTTTTGGTTAGGACTGGTGGGGAGTGCGGTGATAAATTCGGAAGAATTATCTGTCCAGTTTAGTTGTTTACTACGTTTTTATTTTCAGTAAGAGGATGCAGTGTTTATAGGCAAGTAGTAGGAGCTAGCTAGCGTCAACCGACTTCGATCGGATTTCTTATCAGTCATAAATTTAAAATTAGTGGCTTACGAGACCGCAACGTTTGCTGCTTAAAAACCAAACAGTTTTTCCTAATAAAATAAAATAATTTTCTCAAATAAATAATGGAACGTAGAAGATATTTTTAAGAAAATAATTTAATGTGCATTCATAGAATAAAAAAAGAAAAACTCTTGCAAGTTATCAAAGATGATCAAATAAACCACCTTCTTGAGCCAAACAATAACCAAGATTGTCATAAAAACGCCTTCTGACATTTGCTAGAATGTTAAGGGTAATAATCCTAAATTCCCAATTCCCAATTTGTAATTGCAATTCTTGTAGATTATTAGCCCTATTCTCCTGGAAACCATAAATTTATGATTTTACGTGACCTCAGAAAAAAAATCGTTGGGTGAGACCATGAAGTAAAAATGTCGATTCATCAGTAAAAACAATGTTTCTTATAAAATTTTCATTGTTATTTTTCATTTCCATTACAGTTTCAAAAAATTGCCTTCGTCTAAAATGATCATCAGGGAAAATTTAATTGGTTTTTCTTACTTTGTAGGATCGGTATCAATTTTTTTCAGCACTCTTTCCACTGATCTTCTGCTCAAAAAAAACCTGTTCTGCAATTGTATTAATGGAAACTGTAGGATTTTTAATAACACTTGCCACTACCATAATTTCTTTCATTTCCCTTTTGTTGTTTTTTCTGAGGCACTATCATGTTTATGTTTTCTTGGAGTTAAACAACCAAATGTCAGAAAGTTTTTAATGATTCGGTAAATAGTGGAAATCGTGGGAGTCGGCCTGGTTAGAAATAAATTATTAAATAATTCCCCAATTCCCTAACAGGATTTCCACGGTGATTCCATTCAATAATTTAAATTTTGTCTTCCAGTTCGTAAACATCCATTATTAATAACTATTATTAAAAAAACTTTGGTCGCAAATAATCGACACAATACAACTATTGCTGTCGAGCGTTCGATACTAAAGAACTATTTCAGAAATAAACGTATTGAATTGTTCGCTGGAAAATTATTGATCGATAAGCAATGCGTGCGGCGTTTTTAGGTACATCCAAAATCGTCTAGGATCGTCCTATGTTCGCAGTGGTCTGCGCTTTACTGTATGTAATACATATAACAGTGTTCAAGATAGGTTGGACATTTTTAATATTACTTATATGGGGGTTAAGAAGTAAATTAAGCGAAATATTATAATATAGTTATTGTCTTTGTTTTACTTTGTAATTGGATACTTTCTTTGTAAAGAATCTGTGAAATGAGTAAATAAATAAATAATTAATTTAACAATATATATATTAAAAAAAAAACAAGGTTAGGTGCTGAGCACATGGTAAACTCTCATTTTGGTACTACAACTAAACCTGAATTAAATTGATCCACAAATTAAGTTGGTGTAAACTCTTTTGTACTAAGAAAAATAGATCCTCGCTTTGGTCCACAGACCTAATTGGTTCTCTCAATGTAAACTTGGCTAATAACTTAATTTATAGTCTTGAATTAGTAGCACTTAATATTTATAAAAGAAAAACTTATTAATGTTTAAAAGATCCTAAAATATTAAAACTGTTTTAAAGTTAGAAACTTATTTTTATCTTTCTATATTAATAAATCATATAAGTTTGACTAGAATCTAGCTGTTGGGGTTCAAATCATTAAAAAGCGCAAGCAGGATGCAATGGCAATTATCCTACAAATTAAACAGCTTTGTTGATCGTCTTTTAAAAATTATAATGTCAATTGTATTGAGACTGAATTATTTTCTGTAAGTTTACTTATAGTCCACAGTACAGGCCCCCCCTGGCAAGTTGATTACCACATACTTTATAATTCGTGAGGAACTTCGTTTCGACGAGTCTACCACACTTTTCCTCTGCGACTTTTCTTGTTTCCTCCGCTTTTCCGCTCGAAAAAGCCATATAAAAAGTCACGACCACAACTTTTTTTTTTAGCTAAAGTTACTGGAAATTTTTTTGAAAATGTGAATTTAAACTTGTCCTACTTTTTCATGTCTACCGCTCGAAACATGCCCAAATGACAGGGTATTGAAAACCGATCACCACATAGGTAATTTTTGGTAAAATTTATTGTAAATAATTTATAAAATAATATCCTATGGTTGTCCGACAAATTTCAAGCCGCATTTTTTCAGTCCAACAGCTGGAAATTGGAATTTTGACGGGGTATAAAAAATCGTTTACCACATGTCGGACAAAAATAACACACGAAAGAAAAGTATTTTTTAAAGGAAAAAAATATATTGTCCGATAAAAATGTATCCGCAAATCGTTAGTCCGACAAAAAAAAGATAAAAAAATTCGTAAAACTTTTCTGCATATATTTATAATTGCCAATAATTTATTTTATTTTATAAAATAAAATTTCATGTAAATAAATAAATAAATAAATAATATATATATATATATATATATATATTATAATATATATATATATATATATATATATATATATATATATATATATATATATATATATATATATATATATATATATATATATATAATTATAAAGGTGGGAGTAGTCGTGACTGACTAGTTAAGAAAAAATATTCAAAACCAGGAGTTTGTCAAGATCTCAAGAACAATTTGTTCCCTTCCTCAGGACATCTGCAAAAACAATTTTAGGTTTTACAAATTATCCCTAAAATATGTTATCTAAAGTTATCTTACCAATGCGAATTTCTTAATTAACAGGAGATTCAAATCAAAAAATGGCAGAAACATCATACTCGAAAGTCAGACATAAGATGGTGTTTTACTTAATTTTTAACTTAAAAAATCTAATTACATGGGGAAAATCTTGTTTTAGCGATGTTCTTTAATGGTTACATGGTTGGAAAAAAAAAAAAAAAAAAACGTAACGGTCTGAAACGTCAAAGAACCTTTTTATTAAACTCCCTGACTGGCATCACTGAGCGACATCTGTCACCTGTCAACTCTCAGTGGTGCCATTGCCAGTGGAACCCATTATTAAACCAACCCAAAATTATGTTTATGTAGTTTTTATTATTTTTGAGAGTAAAATGAGGCGGGAACTTTTAAAATATTATAAGAGGAAATGTTTTAAATTTAAATATTAAATTTTGTATATTAAATTTCATTAGGGGCCATCCATAAATAACGTCACACGAATTTCATGACTTTTTGACCCCCACCCCGCCCCTGTCACAATACGTCACATTTGTGAGACGCTCTCCCCCCCAGTGCGACGTCACATGTTTTGAAATTTTACGTCTAAAAATAATCAAAACAGTTCTACACCGGACTAAAAGTTCATTGGAGATGGTGCTGGTCATCTTTTACCCTTCATACTCACGGGCAACGGCCGCGAAATGGAAAATTCCACTTTCCAGCTGTCGGACTGAAAAAATGCGGCTTGAAATTTGTCGGACAAACATAAAATGGTATTTTATAAATTATTTACAATTAATTTTACCAAAAATTACCTATGTGGTGATCGGTTTTCAATACCCTGTCATTTGGGCATGTTTCGAGCGGTAGGCATGAAAAAGTCGGACAAATTTTTGTCGGACAAGTTTAAATTCACATTTTCAACAAAATTTCCAGTAACTTTAGCTAAAAAAAAAGTTGTGGTCGTGACTTTTTAGAACCTTGGGAAATTGCCATAATACAGGGCTTTTTCGAGCGGAAAAGCGGAGGAATAGAGAAAAGTCGCAGAGGAAAAGTGTGGTAGACTTGTCGAAACGAAGTTACTCACGAATTATAAAGTATGTGGTAATCAACTTGCCAGGGAGGGAGGGGGGTCTGTACTGTGGACTATTAGTTTTAAGAGAGCAATGGCCGGTCCTTTTTAATATTTATTTTAAATAGTATGTATATATTATTTTATTTTATTGAATGACTTATAATATTTTTTAGTTTTTAAGTTTTGTTGTAACATTTGGAAAATTTTAATTTCTGTAGAGTATATGTAAAATTAAAATAAAAATTTTCCTATTATTTAAAGATCCAATGATTTCTCTACTGAACAAATTGTAAGAGATGTGAAAGTTGAAGACACCACAGTGACATATGATATTCAAAAACCATACAAAACAAACATTGAAGAGTGGAACATAAAAAATGAAGAAGTGGACATCAAGGAAGAAGATTTAGAGCAATCCCAAAACAGGTATGTACTCTTTTTTAAAGAACTTCAGATGCCACATAAACATTATATTTATTTACGTACGTAAGTACCCACTAGGGTATTCACAAGTTTACAATATTAAGCATTCCTTAAAAAATGTAATTGTATATAAAACAAAAACTAATGCTTAAGACCACAAATAATGTGAAAAAAACATTTAAAAACTTCTTAAAAAAAAGATCAAAAGAAAACAGAAGGCAAAGTACTTTTTTACTTTTTTTAAAGTTACATTTCAACTAGTAGTATTATGACAATATTTTTATTTGTGTTTTTTATTTTTTTGTTTTTCGTCTTGTTGGGGAAATTATAATTATAATTATTATTAGTACTACTGATAAATCAAATGGAATACCATATGTACTAGTTTTAAGTGAATTATTGTACAGCTTTGGCTTTGCAATAAGTATTGATTTGATTTGAAAGGGTTACAGGTGTACTTTTATAAAAAAAAGTGAAATAGCCATCATATATAATTTTTCCCTCCAAATCCGAAAATGATTAACGTAAAATAATTGAACATCAAATAAAACAGCTAAGGGTCATTTTGATATTTTTTTAAATGGAATGCCATATTTTTTAGGTGATTATCCGATTCCTCGTAAATCTTTTGATCTAAATCAGGGGTCTCCAAACTTTCCAGTCTTAGGGCCATACTGATTACTCCAGTAAGTTCCGAGGACCAAAACCATATTATCATTGTTGCCGGTGGTAAGAAGTGAAATAGTCCACTGATGAAAAAAAAAGTCCGAAAAAGTACACAACTAAAGTCCGCAAAACGGCAACACTGCATATTATTAATTTTCCAGTCATTATCTGTAATTTCTAGATCAGTCGTAGAGTACGAGCCATGAGGAGTAACGTGACACGACATCTGGTGGACACAAGCGGAAATAGGTAGTACCTTCTATCGCTAACAGATGGCGCTAATAGCACGTACAGAATAATCTCGTTGGTTCGAGAAAGTTCTGGTGTCTTCCACTCACTTCTAGATGGCAGTAATTGGAATATATAAGAAGGCTAGTGGCGCAACCACAAGTCAGTTCCTATGACACTGTTGTTAAATAAAATATTGCATACCTCCTTAAAACGTGTTTGTGCGTGTTTAAGTTTAAGACATCTTTATAACAGTATTTTGATTTGAATTGTTGCTTTTGTGTGTGAATTAGTAGTATGGAAAAGAAGCGAAAAATTGATAGTGAATGCAGAAAATTCAAAGATCAGTGGAACATTCAGTATTTCGTAATTGAGTCCAGTAACAAGGCGCTATGTTTGATTTGCAATGAAAGCATAGCCGTTCTCAAAGAATATAACATTAAACGTCATTATGAAACAAAACATTTTCAAAATTACTCAAAATATACAGGAAGTTTGCGGACAGAAAAATTCGAAGCTATGCAGCGCGGATTGAAATCGCAGCAATCGTCATTTACAAAACTCAAAACTGAACAAGAGGCTGCAACTCGTGCCAGCTTTCGTGTGGCTCTTGAAATTGCAAAACGTGGAAAACCATTCACTGATGGAGAAATGATCAAAGAATGCAAAATTGCAGTAGCCGAAGAAATGTGCCCTGAAAAGGTAAATTTATTAAAAACTGTCAGTATGTCAGCAAACACTGTGGCTCGAAGGGTAGAAAACTTCGCTGAAAATATATCCTTTCAACTGTTCGACAAAAATGGACATTTTGAGTGGTTTTCTTTGGCCTTGGATGAGTCAACGGATGTGTCAGATACTGCTCAGGTGTTGATTTATATTCGAGGAGTAGATAAAAGCTATGAAGTGCACGAAGAACTTCTTGATATGTATAGTATTCATGGCACAACTACTGGTACAGATATTTTTAAAGGAGTTGAAATGGCCATTAATCAAAAGAACCTTCAATGGAAAAACTTGAAATGTATTACAACTGATGGAGGCAAAAACATGAGTGGGAAAGATAAAGGAGTGGTCGCTCTTGTGTCAAAGGCTGTAGAAAATGACGGTGGTTCAAAACCATTAGTCTTACATTGTATCATTCATCAACAGTCTTTGTGCGGAAAATGTTTGGATATGTCTGACGTTCTGAAACCAATCATATCAACTGTTAATTTTATGAGATCTTTTGGGCTGAATCACCGACAATTCCAACAATTTATTGAAGAGATTGGAGAAACTGACTTACCTTATCATACTGCCGTACGCTGGCTTAGTTGTGGGAAAGTCCTTCAGCGCTTTTTTGAACTTCGAGCAGTGATCGAAATTTTTTTGAATGAAAAGCATCGCCCTCTTACTGAATTACAAAACAACGCATGGCTGTGGAAGTTAGCATTCTATGTTGATTTGACAAAACATGTGAACGAACTGAATTTGGGATTGCAAGGAGAAAACCAGCATCTTCCTGATTTATACACTAATATCAAATCATTCCGGAAGAAATTGAGACTGTTTCAATCACAACTACGAAGTAAATGTTTTTCACATTTTAAAACATGTGAAATATTCAGCCACACTACTGAGACTGAGTTTCCTATCGATTTTGCAATCGAAACTTTGAGTGCTTTGAAGATAAATTTTGATACTCGTTTCTCGGACTTTGATGCCATTGCGAATCAAATTAAGATTTTTCAGAATCCTTTTGATACTGACATTGAAACCCTATCCCCGGAACTTCAAATGGAAATGATTGATCTACAATGCAGTGATATAATTAAGAACAAATATCAAAACTCATCTTTGTTGGAATTTTATAAGAGTCTTCAACTGACACAATTTGATAATTTGCATAAATTTGCTCGTGGTCTGTTTTCTGTTTTTGGTACTACTTATTTGTGTGAGAAAACCTTCTCCAAAATGAAGTACACAAAAAATGTTTACAGATCGAAATTAACTGATGAGCATCTTAAATCTCTTTTAATAATTGGTACAAGTAAAATTAGTCTACAACTACAAACTATTGTCCGTGGAAAATCTCAATTACATAAATCTCATTAGTATTTCATATGTCATTATGTTTGTTATAAGTTATGTGATTATTTAAAATGTATAAAATGTTAGTTAGATTCATTTCAATAATTTGTTAGTTATTATATACTGAAGTTAAATTTTCTGCATATTATACATGTCTTTACTCATTACAATTCTGTGTTTCTTTATCCAACTTATCACAAAAACAATAACAATAAGCCTACAAGAATGTTATGAGTTTGCGGAGTTAGCCCATGACCATATCAATGTAGATGTCATATTAAT
>JAHBCN010010228.1:0-32408 GCA_019359885.1 Listronotus oregonensis | reverse complement strand
ATATTCCCCACACTAAAAAGAACCCCATAACTTCAAATCACACACCGTGGTTTTCTAAATCGTGTGACAAAGCCAGACTTTTAAAAATTCAAGCCCACAAAAAGTTTCTTCAAAACCCTAGTCCCGAAAATCGACAGGCTAGCATCGAAGCGAGAAATCAGTATAATCAGACTATCTCAGAAGCAAAAGACCGTTTTAACAATCGAATAAAAGATAAAGTCCTCTCTTTCTCAAATGGCAGTAAAGCTTTCTGGTCCTTTGCCAAAAATATTAGTCAGAACTTTTGCACAAATTCTTTTCCACCCCTAATCTCTGAAGATGGAATTGTCTCTACCTCCAAAGGAAAAGCCGAACTATTTGCCAAACAATTTGCTGCCAATTCTACACTTGATCCTCCTATTAATCTTCCCCTTCCAACAGTTGTCCCTGTTTCTCATAAAATGTCCGATATAATTTGACAACAGATCAAGCGTATTCTTTCTTCTCTTAATACTAAAAAATCGTCTGGGCTGGATGGCATACCAGCAATCGTCTTAAAAAAATGTGCTCCCGAGCTTGCACCCATCTTAACTCGCCTCTTTCGAATCTCTTACGACACGGGCATTTTCCCGGAGAGTTGGAAAGCTGCACGTGTGCAATATGTCCCCAAACAAGGATCCAAAAGTCTCCTTTCAACTATAGACCTATATCTCTTCTTTCAGTTGTTTGCAAAGTAATGGAAAAATTCATTAATTCCCAAATATTAAAGTATCTGGAAAAACATAAGATCTTACATGATAGACAATATGGATTCCGTCACAGTAGATCCATAGCTGATCTTCTTTCCTTTGTCTCACACAACTGGAACAAGTCCCTTGAGTTTCTTGGTGAATCCCAGATCGTTGCTCTTGACATACCCAAAGCTTTCGATCAGGTCTGGTATGATGGGCTTCTTAACAAACTTCCTTCTTACGGTCTTCCACCTAAGCTTTGCTCTTGGCTTTCCAGTTTCCTTTCTAATCGACGTATATCAGTTAGTGTAGATGGTCATTCCTCCAGCTTCTACCAAATTAATGCTGGGGTGCCTCAGGGCTCAGTGCTGGCACCCACACTGTTTCTTCTACACATTAACGATCTTCTTTCTTCCACAATCAATCCCATTCATAGTTTTGCTGACGATAGTACCCTCCACTTTAGTATTCAATTTCTTAAGCCACCGTGTAATCCTGATTTCAAAAACAAGCGCAGGTCAATGCAGATAACTCTTTCACAAGACCTTAAACTTATCTTGGATTGGGGCGCCAAAAATCTTGTTCAGTTTAATGCCTCGAAAACACAGTCATGTTCGCTGTCGCGAAAAAAGTCTGCAAATGCTCATCCCTTACATATGAGCGGCCAAATTCTGCAGAACAAAGAGTCGTTTAATCTTGTCGGCGTTACTTTTGAGAATAATCTCAACTGGCACAAACACATTTTATCCATAGCTTCGGCAGCTTCAAAAAAGATTGGATTTCTCTTCCGAGCCAGAAAATATTTCTCTTCTTCCAATCTGTACACTCTGTATGTATCCCAAATCAGACCCTCTTTAGAATATTGTTCTCATGTCTGGGGAATGGCGTCCCCTACAACACTTAGCATTCTGGACTCCATTCAAAGAAGAGCCGTTCGTCTTATTAATGATCCAACGCTCACAGAAAGGCTTCCTCTTCTTGCCCACCGTCGAGCTGTAGGGGATCTGTCGCTCTTTTATAGATATTTTCACGGCTTCTGCTCAGAGGAGTTGGCCGGTATAATTCCTTCTCTGGCAGCTCCCAACAGAGCAACACGTAGTGCAACTTTTATGCATCCTTTTACAGTTCAGTTAGAGAGGCCCCGAACTTCCCGCTTTCTTCGTTCCTTCATCCCTAGAGTGTCAAGACTATGGAACCTGCTGCCCGCAGAAGTTTTTCCTTCTCCTCCCAATCTCCAAAAATTTACGTCCCGTGTGAACAAACTCCCTCTCACCACACTGAAGACACCCACGGTACGTTAGTACTTAGGCATCAGCCTTCGTGGACTGTCCCAAGAAAAAAAAGGTATGGTATATAAATTAACATAAATATTTTAATTACATGTGAAAATATCGAGAAAGTCATGTCAAGTGATTTATAAGATATTTGTTTTTAAAAATCGCTTATTGTACTACTAACTGACTGAATAACTCATCAAAATATGACACACTTCTTAAGGGAGTAGACGTTTGAAATTTGATATGTAAATAGGTATTAGGGCACAAATAAAGAAAAAAAATAAAATTTACACATTTTTAATTGGAAAGCTCTGAAACAGATCTGTATTGTATTGTATTTTTAAGGGGTATTTTAGAATTTTGCAATTGGATTGAACCTGACTTTTAGAGACCATAATTGTCTAAGAATTTAAAATGCAGGCAGGATTTTTTTTACTAAAAAAAGAAAATTGTTACATCTACCTATTAGACTTTAAACCAGGCGCTATCTGAGGAAGAATAAAATGAGCAATTGTCATACGTTCTATTCAGTCTAATTTTTAGGTTTCACCTACAGAGCACGGTCTACTCAGAAAAACAATGGGTATGAGATCCCCTCCCAATTTTTTTCCACTCATTGAACTCATAAAAAGAAAAAAACACTTATGTAAAATAAAGGCCAAGTTCCTATCCAAAAACTTCGACCTCTTAAAGTACTAAGATCTAAAATTAGATCAAGTTATATCCAAAATTTTGTTCCACTATTTTTTGTCTTGACACATTTTTTACTGACTGTTTTTATTAATAAAAAGAAGACGTTAAGACAGACAAATCAGTAAAAAACTGTCCAAGAACAAAATGGTGTACAGAAAGAACTTGGTCTAACTTTAGATCTCAGTACTTTAAGAGGCCGTTATTGTTAGATAGGAACTTGGCCCTTTTTTTCTTATAAGTATTTTTGGTGGAATAGTATTTACATTTTACTTTTGCCTGTATAAGCTACACAGCTTAATATTTGTAAAATGCACTAAGTTTAAGCAAATTGTGTTAAGATTTTTTATTTAATATGCATTTACAAAAAAACAACTGTTGTGTTTTTAGCAAAATTTTCCATAATTCATAAGAACCTATTTTAGTACAATTTAATTATGTACATAAAATTATTATACTAAATATGTAGTTTTAAGTTTCATCTGAGATTACGTTAAGCTGCAACAGTATGCGGCAAAACATAGGATTAGGGAAAACCAAGGTGCTAATAAATGGATAACTCAGACACCTCAATCGGGTTTAACCGGATTATGTGTCCGGAATTTGACTGAATTATGTGGTTTTAAACATATAATACAATGTAACATTTAATTTACATACATGGAGAATAACCTATTTATATATATCATAAACATTTGCAAGGGTATTTTAAAATGTTAAAGCTTATATGGTGACAGTTTATGGTTTAAACTAGCAATTAACAATTGAACTAATTTTTAACACTATACAGTGCGTGAAAAGGAAAATCGTATTCTCTTTTTACTCAATAAAAAATCATTTGGTAGAGTTTAAAAAAACTTATTTGCAATTGGAAAGTTGATTTTTAAATATTTAAATGGTTAGTTGTGGTTAGTTTTGTTTAGTTTGGTTAGTTAAGCACTATTATACGCAATAATGGAATTAACAAAACACAGTTATTGTACTATATGTTTAAGGCCCTAGGGCTTCTATTTTACAAATGGAAAACAATTGCCACAATAATTTCACCTAACTTTATTCATTTAATTTATTTATATTTAAATAATTACACAAAATAATTTATTTAATAACAATAATTCACCTTTTAAAAGCAATAACAGGCGCAGGCTGACAACCTATTGGATACAGGGGGTAGCAATAAGGGTGCAAGTAGAAAATGTTCTGGTAAAAATCGGCATCGATAATATGTCAGCCATTTTGGCCACTTTAAGTTGAACCTCTAAGGTGTCTAAATCCAAAAAGGTTGACAGTTAGGTGGATACCGAAGGCAGTAAAATGGGGTCAAATTATCCCGAGCGCTTACTTTATACAGGGTGTTTTTAATTGAATTTCAACATTTAAGGGAGCAATTTTTGTGTCCATTTTAAAAAGAAAACTCTATATGAATGTTATCTATGCGTTACCTATATAGCGGACAGCCAGGCTGCTTTGAAGGCATTGACTTCATGCTCTTTTAATTCAAAGCTGGCCTGGGAATGCCGACAATCACTAAACCAACTGGCCAAACACAACAGAGTTACTCTGGAGTGGGTACCAGGACATGAAGGAGTGGAGGGCAATGAAATTGCCGATCAACTCGCCAAGGAAGGAGCACAGAGACCATTCTATGGACCTGAGCCCTTCTGTGGCACCACTAGAGGCCACCTCTACGAGGAACTCAGAACATGGGAAAAAAAGTCAAAAAGAGACTTACTGGAACAACATCCCAGGACAAAGGCAGGCGAAAAGATTTATTTCGCATTCACCTAAGTACACAAAGAAGCTACTGGAACTTCAAAAAAATGAACTTAAACGGGTTACCGACTTCCTAACAGGACATGGCCCTTGGAGGTATCACCTCAAAAAAATGGGAAAGACTGAGGATGAGCAATGGCGGTTTTGTCACGAGGCAAACGAAACTGCTAAACACATTCTCTGTAAATGCAGAGAACTGACCCGACAACGGCTTAAATACCTCAAAGGGGTATATCTTACTCCTAGAGATCTTATTTAGCTTGCACCGCGTAGTATCCTGAACTTTGCTAAAGGTATAGGAATTACTGGGCACTTAACAACGAAGGGTATTCACAAAAGATCTCTTTAGGTCAAAGTGAAGGAGGGCTACACTAGAGCCGAGCGACCCCGTTCATTACAATACAATACAATACAATACAAAATGCAAAATAAATTGTAAGGAAAATTTGGATCTTATACATTTAAAAATATTGTATTTACATGGAAGAGAAGAATAATAAATAATTTTATTTATCTTTTTTGTTCTAAATCGAATTGTTACACACAATTACAAAACGAAAGAACGTTCATTAGCCTTCTCTAGTCCAAACTACGCTAAAAGTACTTAATTAACGCCAATAGTTGAACAAAATCACAAAAGAAACCGGAAAACCCTTTTAAAACACATACGATCAAATGCCCAAAAGAATGTAAACAAAACTATTTAGCACTGGTGGTGACGTCACAGCCGCTCCCCGCTTTTCCTAAATTTTCTAACGTACGTTAAATGAAACTAAGCCATCCTGTGTAGTTTATAGTCATTGGGAATAAATGCCAAACTTGGGTTTTGACATTTTAGGTATATATTACTAACATTTTCTTTTTTCTAATTGATATGGCAAATGTCTTCTATTTATGAGCTAAATTAATTTGTTGCTACTAATAAAAGGTACAAAATAATGTTTATTTAAATATATGAAAAAAAATGCTTTTATAAAAATATGTCGTATTTCTTTTGTTCTAATTTAAATTATTTTCTGAAGTATTTTTCAGGGGTCTACGTAAAATAATACACACAATATCTTTTTTTTTGGAAAAAGAAACATTGCGACAGAGGAATTACGGTCGTTTTTCGGGAAAAAAGATATTTTAGTTTTTATCCATTTATTTATTTATCTATTGATAATAAATGATTTACTCGTATTGTTACAGTTCTAAAACCCTAAACAAAGCCATTAAGTCTCCAAAAACAATCGGTGTAATAAAGACAAAGGAATGTGGCAGTCTGGCGCCACAGCGGGGACTGCATCCCCATTTTATTCCGGATACGCGTCCAGAATTCGTAAACAAGAATTATCAATTTAGGTCACGTATTGCCGCTTTAACTGACCTAACTCACATTGTTGTTAAATTAATTAAAAACAGTATGCATATGTGCACACACGAGCCAACACGTTAAGAAACGTTATTAAATTCTCGTTAATGTCATAATTAAAATGTAATTTTCAAATAGATGATTAGCTTGTTTATCTAAAGTGGCACATTGTTTAATAATGTAATCTGTATATCAAGAACGATACATATATGACAACTTAGTAATATGCTATGAAATTAAATTTAATGGATTTTCAATAAAAAGGTAAAATATTCGAATACTATATCTCTTACTAATGCTTAACACAGCTTGTAAAGTTTATTACTTGATGTCAAGTATTTAAAACACCGATGACAATTGATTAAATTCTTCTGTTTCACAATATACTAGTAGGGGCTACTTAAAACACATATCAGTCAAAGAGTAAGCTTTTTAATAAATTTGTCTTTATTCTACTTGACATAATGTTTTTTTTTTTTTTAATTGAAAAAAAATTGTGCAAAGAGATACTATTTAATGAGACCTTTGATTTGATGTATCAAGAAAAAGGTGATGTCATATAAAATTTTAAAGTTACAGTCCTGGGCGTCTAGAGGGTGAATCGCCCGTGGTTTAAATTGCTCCTACTATTATAACATTTGTGTCAAATAACAACTTTCCAACTATTTTATTTTTTAAGATATTTATATAATTTTTTAAATTAACACCCTGTATAAACCTTTTACTAGTTGTCAGTGCATCTTATGAACTAAATACCATAACGGATGTATGTTATTAACTTTTTAAGAAGTAGCTTTATTATAAATTAAAAATATATATTTTTGCAGGCTCAGGTAATATTGAAACTTAACTGGTTGGATTAAATCATCTGTAAGTGATGTTTACAAACTACTGATCGGTAAGTGAATACTAACCGACTTCTGATCGGTAAGTAATCACTTACTGATTTGCGATTTGTAAAAATTAGACAGTTATTGCCAAGTATTGCAGAAACACATCTTGCAACCTGGAAGCTATTTTTCTATAGCCACAAGTGCGCAAATATTCCCTCTAAATTTTTATAAAATAATAAAAATTCAAATTAAAACAGTAAATTTCCTTTTTAATCTTGATAACACAACCTTAATCAATTCAAATCATTCTTAAAAATCCCTTTATCGATCTAAAAACAACGAAACAAAGGAAGCCGTCCGTCGATATGCAACGCTAACACATCGATATGTTTTCGTAAACTCTGTGTTTACTTAGCGGGACGACGCATTGAACCAGAGCTCGGGCCAGTCGGGGTTTGGTTGGATAGATGCGGAAAGGGGTAGCAGCATCGTAAGAATACGTCACGCGTGCGTTAAGCAAATAGACCAGTGAAAATGGGTCGCATCGGAGGCCGTACGGCAGTGGAGCAAGGTCAAACCGCTAACAAGACAGAAATGGCTTCAAATAAGCAAGCTGTGTCTAAAATTTTCTCGCATTTTGGGCTTATTACCGAAATGTTCTATTTAAATAATTTAATGGAATGTCAGTTTCCATAGTAGCTATTGCTAATTTCTCAGTGTTACCACAGGAAAATTGGCTATCACATCTTTTCTCTGTAACCAAATAAGATTATAAGGTTTTGTACGAGGTGTACATTTCTTAGCTAAGTAAAGCTACTCAAGTATTTCTTTGTGTCGAATCTAATTTGACATCTTTACATAATGTTCCAAGGTTATATTAAGTAGTGATTAAAATTAAAGTTATGTGTTAGAGCAGAACAGACGTTAGCTGGAAGCTGTGAATAATACAAGTGACTTATAAATGATGGTAAAATCTGATCTTATTGATAAGTTAGTTTGTCAACAGTTAATACCGGGTGTCCCAAAAACTGTAAATAATTTCTAACTTTAACTTTAAACTTTTTAACTTTTATGGTAATAAAAAACAATCCTTAAGGTTGCAAGTAACGTTGATAGACTTACGCCTCATAAACTCCGAAAGCCATTTCGATTTTTCAGTGAAATTAATTTTTTTCCAATTCAAAGGGAATCTTTTGTCGATTTTTTGAGTAAATTTTGTAGTTTTTTTTCTCTTACATTTTTTATAAATTAAGCTTTGATAAATTTGTGAACAGCTGATATTGTAACTAGAAATAAGTTACGTTTAATTTTTCTAACCTCTTGACAAATGAATTAAGTATGTCAGTGCCTAGTGAATAAGTAATTTCAAATCTTTCTTCTTTCTTCAAATAATTTAATATATTTTTTGTAAATAAAACTTGTATAATACATTTATTCTATTTTAGTCTCTCATTTAACAATAGTTATTTTACAGGGCGTCTCAACCCTAAATTTGCACCTATTGGGTTGCGGTTCATATTTAGCCGATAGCAGAATTTATCGGCAACTACTTATAGTGGGAGGCGTACCGATTTACGTTTCCCCATTACCAAGCATTCTTCAGATCCAAATCGTCACTTTCTTGCTGCCTTCTATCTCACACAAGGTCGAACTAAACGTTCTTAAGCTGGCAGATACGTAACAAGTCTGATACTTATGACAAATAATACATTTCTTGTTATAGAAACTCAATATATTTGGTAGGTATTTGATTAAGTTGTAGATTGATTTACCTAACAATATATTTTTGTCTATTTTTGTATTCCTAATCAACTCAATATTTTGAGCGTGCAAACAATAGCGTAAGCATCACGATCAGTACGTTCTTACTGGTTTCGGTTGCTATGAAGATCTTGACTCCTTCTCAATCTTCAAACAAATTCTCAACTAGTAAGGAACACTTACTGACCTAAATACTTACTATACTATTTACGCTTACTTTTTTATGTTAAAGCTCTTTGTAACATACACTTATCAAATTTTTTTTTAAGTATCGCCAGATGGGAATGCTTCGGGCAGATCCCAGGTGTGTACAACGAATCTATTGACCCTACAAACATACAGAATGCTAAAACAAGCTAAAATAAGCCCTTTAACACTTCTTAAACCTGTCAATGTATAGGTGGGAAGTCGAACGATCCTTTTCGGAATTTAACAAACGCCCATTAACTTTAAGGATCTTTTTTAAATTTGTTTAAGCTTCTCCTATATATTCATTGTACGTATTAAGTTTTCTAACATTTATATATTTAATTCTTCAGTTCACCGTTTATTTTATCTTATCATTTGTTACAATATTAAAATAAAGTTTTTTTAAATATGTTTTTTATAAGCAGCCCCTTCTTTTTCCACACCCACATCCTGGCTACGTCAATAGTATTATGATTATAAATAATCACTTATGTTTTCTCCCTGTGATATAACTTATTAGCTCAGAGCTGAACAAAAAAAATGTTTAAAAATTTGCTTAATGCTGATATTTAATAGTTTATCACAGTGTTTTTTTCTTCCTTAATCTTTTAACGAGTACGAATTAGTTTCTTCGAAAGTATTTAAACATTAATTAAGCCATATACATATATGTCCTATATCCGACTCATTATATTCAATATGGATTTTCCTTCGCAGACAGGTTATTGTAGTCATAAATTATGCAATCTAATTGGTACATGTTAAGACCTTATCAATATTTATTAAGGTTGTCTGAAAGCTTGGTTTACATTTAACCCAATTTTTGGTACAGTACAGTGATTTAATTTATATTATAGCACCTTCCTAAAGAGAATTTGAAATTAAAAAAAGGCTTTGCATAAATTACGCTGTAAAGGGTCAAGGGTGATAAACCTAACAAGGAGTGCTCGATCCCATTTAAGCCCATATAAACCAATTTAAATGTCAATTCGGTATTTGTGACGTAATCTGTTTGCCTGTTTGTTTTGTTTACAAGTAATATAAAGTCTTAATTTTTAAAAAAATATTATAAATTACAGTTCTAATAGTAAGTACATATCCAAAATAGTTTTTAAAAGTTGAATATTTAACAAAAATTAATAAAATAAATCTGCCTTCTGGGCAAAATGGGCAAACGGGTGACGTCCAAACATAACCTATATCTGCGGACAAATAGTAAAATATATATAATATATAATAAAATTATATATATATATATATATATATATATATATATATATATATATATATATATATATATATATATATATATATATATATATATATATATATATATATATATATATATATATATATATATATATATATATATATATATATATATATATATATATATATATATATATATATATATACAGGGTGTTACAGAATGTTGTGAGGAAAATTTAAAGGAAGATTCTACATCTAAAAATATGAAAAAGAGTTTATATACACATGGGTCCGAAAATGCTTCGTTTGTATGATACGGGGTGTTTAAAGTTGTTTGTCTTTTATAGTTTATTTCACATGAGTTTTCGTACACGCAAATGTACAATTATAGGTCACATTTACATGTACAATTTTTTTTATAAGGCACTTACATCATGGCGTTCGTGCCGGTAAGTCCTTATTTTTAGCGAAAAAACTGTACGCCACTGGTTTTCAAAAATTATTGTCTTTTAAAGCCAGTTTAATTCTGCTTTGCCTCTTGGACTTTTTCGATTTGACCCACCGTTTTCGAAATAAAAATAAAAGTACGCTAAGCTGTTCCCCGATTTATTCATAATTTTATTATTTTATTTGAACTAATTGTTCAGGAAGAATGTATTCGATTTTAACTTTAGATCAAATGCTGAAAATGGCTTTCCCCTGCTTCAGTGCATGCTGTAAATCGTCAAAACTCATCTTAATATACCCACGGGTTTTCGAGAAATATGAAATAAACTATAAAGGACGAAAAACTTTAAACACCCTGTATCATAAAAACGAAGCATTTCCGGACCCATGTTTATATGAAATTTTTCATATTTTTACTTGTAGAATCTGCCCTTCAATTTTCCTCACAACATTCTGTAACACCCTGTTATATATATATATATATATATATATATATATATATATATATATATATATATTATATATATATATATATATATATATATATATATATAGTTTTGTCGCAGATTCTCACGAGTAAAGTATGTTAACGTTTTCTTTCGGTAACTCGTGTATTGTTGTCCTGAAAAGGACAGATTGTTTGCTGACGTTTCGGCAAAATCACATTTGCCATTGTCGAAGCTTAAAAGCTACTGCTGCTTGCATCCTTGTGTGGTCGCTTTTATGTGGTCTTAGGCAGGCGTCACGGTTGACAATACACGAGTTACCGAAAGAAAAACGTTAACATACTTTACTCGTGAGAATCTGGACAAAACTATTTACCTTACGGGAAAGATACACTTCATGACATCAAAGTTTTTGAAAAGTTGTGGACCAAAAAATCGAGGCTACTCTGCGACCTTGCATTTTTACGAAACTGTCGAGACCAACAGCTGATTCCCACCTGCTGCAAACTTAGGTACTCCATAAAAAATCCGAAAACAACTAGGATTCTTAACACTGCAAGCCACTCACTAGTTCGGGAAAGAATCCACGAGACAAGGAAAAAGTTAAACGACAACGATCTAAAACTATACAAACTTCGCCTTCGTCTGAGCAACATCATACATCCGACACTGTGGACCATAATAGATAACTTGGCAGAATTTAGGTCAGAAACTGACGCCGAAATTAAAACCAGGAAACAAAAAGCAAAAATATCGCGACTAAGGGAAGAACAGAAACCTCCTACCTCTGCAAAGAATAGCCCCGTTCTCGTACACAATCTGTCAGACAAACCCCTGAGCGCTCCAGCCGAGGCCGTACTCTCTAAAGGTTTCAACTTCGCCATAGCTCCTTCACGTATTCCAACAGAAGATATAATATGTGGAGTGGAGACAGCTCTAACAGGACTGAACAACGACACTGCAGAAACTATCCGCCAAGAAGTAACATCGATTCTACGCAAATCCAGGCCACCAAAAAGCAACTTGTCAAAAGAAGAGATACAAGCCCTACATAATCTACGCAAAGACTCTTCCATCACAATCCTACCTGCCGACAAGGGAAATGCCACTGTTGTCCTTAACAGCCAAGACTACCATCAAAAAATGATCTCTCTTCTAAACGACCCCTCCTACAAACCAATAGCCAGCGACCCAACAACATATTTAGAAAAGACCACCAAATCCATTATCCAAAGTTCGCCATTAGATGAAGAAACAAAGAAAAAAGTTATACAAAAAAAAAAACGATTAAAAGCATTTTTACAGATTAATAAAACTTCATTTTGACATTTTTATGAATCTCTATAGCATATATAGTTACTAGGCAACTCTCAAAAAACCGGTGAAACCATAGAAACATAAAACAACATTAAAAGATCAGCGGATTTTTCCCTTTTAAATTAGTATTTAAATGCGAATATCTCGTAAACAATTAAATCTAGGGATATGATATGCCTAATAAAAAATATCTAGAATTTTATGCAGAAAATAAAAATGTAACAAAAAATATAGGGAGTCATTTAAAAAAATGAACTTTGTTCTTGTACGGATTTTGATACACCCTGTATACATAACGTTATTCGCAAAATATAGAGCAGCAAAAACCAAAATATTTTTGTATAAAACATTTTTTCCAAATTTGAATATTTAAAGCGATAAACGGGGGGTCTCACTTCACAGACTTACTCTGTATATAAAGCGTGTGTCCAGATTTCGTATGTATTGCAGGATATTTCCCTTATTAGTTCGTAAAGATAAAGGGTTGCGGTTTGTACTATACCATTTTTAAAATGGGACCCCCTACATATTTTTAGATATTTTTATTATGCACTTTTTAGGTTTTAAATATATGTATGTATGTATGTATATATATATATATATATATATATATATATATATATATATATATATATATATATATATAAATATATATATATATATATATATATATATATATATATATATATATATATATATATATATATATATATATATATATATATATAAAATATATATTAAAGCGTGTGTCATAGAATCAGTTACAACGAAATAAAAAAATCAGCACCAATTAAGTACTTAAACTTGGAAGTTAAAGCAAAATTTTATTAGGATACATTGTTCAGAAATTAAGTGTATGTCATAATCAAAAGTTATAGCTTGTTTATTTAAACCATGGTGTTGAAAAAAATTATCCTGCAATAACCATAATAAAAACAATAATTTGTATTTTTTGATTTGTAATAAAAGTATGTGTTGCGATTCTTTATTTAATAAAAAAATGCGCTTCTGGTCATTTGCAAGATCTTGATTCTTTTCAAGAGAAATGCATGATTTTAACATGAGTATGCAAACCATAAAGAAGAAGGCGACACAAATTTTGATTATTCTAGAATTTATTGGTTTATTTACTATTTTTAGGCTTTATAGTGTCACCAGTCTGAGACGTTAAGAATGGCATAATTACTTGTGTCGTTTAAAAATGATTGCCATAGATAAACTTCTATTTTATCAGATGATATTTAAAAGCCAAAATACTTATTACATGCTTATACTATTATTTCAAAGAACAAATAAAAAAAAATAATAAGTAAATATCAATAATTCGTTTACCAATATTAGTCCAGCGGAGAAGCTTATTATCTTAAGATCTTTGACATCACTCAAAATTAAAGAATTATAAAACATATGCTAGATTTATTTTAGGATACCGCGCATGGGCAAAAATTATAACAGCTGTCACTTGTCAAATGTCACCGCTCACCTGTCATATGTCAAAAACCACGAGTTTTAGGAATTAGGTGTTGTACCTAAGTAAAGGCTGGTTTATGCAGACAACTTTAAATTTAATTTAACTTTTATTTATATTTACTTTAACTTTAAGAATTTCTTGAGCATTTATAAAGCATATTTACATTTGCCTTACGCAAGTGCAGAAACACGAAAATTTCGTTGGGTTGGTATTAATTATTAAACCATTTTTTATGTTTTGACAAGGTTTTGGCTGTTTTTTGTGCTTGGTTTGTTATAATTAAATAAATAAAATAATTAATAAAGATGTGTTACGTAAATCGGGTTAAAGATTAAAGTTGACAGCTCGGTCTAGGCGAATTTTAAGTTTGGTTACACTGCTAGTAGGGAAATAATACCGAGCTGCACCCAAATAGTGCACGATGACGTCATATGACCTTGAATGGCCACGTGTGCGATACGTCATATCACCCCCCTCCACTTGACCTTGAACTGACTGCGCATGCGCGTCATCCACTCTTTGTCTTGTGACCTTGAGCGTTACTGCGCATGCGTGCCCCTCCCACTCTTCGTCTACTTGACCTTGATAATTAATGCACATGCTTGTCCCTTCCACTCTTTTGCTCTTCGACCTTGAACTTTGTTAAGCAGGCGTGCCTTTCCCACTCTTCAACCTTGAACATGAATGCGCCTGCGAGCTTCTTTCGCTCTTCGACCTTGATGTTTTTTTTGTCCCACCCAATTGTAAATTAGACAACTAGTTATACATTATATATATATATTTTTACAAGGTACAAAACTGGATTCATTTGAAGGGCTTTTTACTAAAAATGAGCAATAAATTATTGTAAATTTTGGTGTAACTGTTTAATATATAAATGCCTAATAAGTGTATGTTGCCATTTGTTGCTAATCCATTTCAAGAAGGGAGAATTTTAAGGTTACACGTAGCAAAAGTACTTAATTAATCTTGGGATGGGTTTTATTATTTTAAACCTAATAAAAAGACAAAATGGGTATTTTAAAAATAATAAGTCGTATAGCTCATGCCCACCGTCAAATGTGGCCACATTTTTATTTTGATTATAAAATAACACTTTTCCATTTTTAAAACAAACTTCCATTTTACCTATATACAATTTCTTTTTTATCTTGTGTTTTATGTACCCCATAAACGGTATCATATAAAGAAGGTATAAAGCAACAATTTACGGTCAAACCTGACACTTTTGGGAGTGAAATTTAAATTTTTGTATTAATGTAGTATAGCTATTTTTATATTTTGGTTAAGAGTATCATTAAAATAAACGCATATTATACTAAACAGAGTTTTATTTATTTATTTATTTATTATTATTAAACAATATACTGTTACTAAGCTAAAAAGAAATAAAAAAATGTTATTTACATACTTACAATTTTATTTACATACTTTAAAAAAACAAAATATCAAGCAAAATGCAGGTAGGATAAAAAAAAATCTAAATTTTCCCATTTAAGTATAATTTTCAACCTGTATAACTTATTTTTTATATTTTACAATATAAAGATACAAGTTTAAAATTAACTGACAGCTGATATCTTTTTATAAATAAAGCAACAATTTACGGTCAAACCTGACACTTTTGGGGTGAAATTTAAAAATTTTATATATACGAAGTATTTATTTTAAGGACTTGAATGCAAAATTTCGTTTCAATAATATTTAAATAACTGATGAAATATTTAAATTCTTTGTAGGTTTTAACAATTATAGTTTTTTTAAATTTTATTCCAAATATATTTTGTAAAATAATAATTATACCAATATGAAATAAATGTAAATTATTAAGATATTTAAGATAACTATTACATTTTTGTGGAATTTAAAACCAACCTAGTCCGACCGGCATTATTTTTAAAAAAATTACTCATAGGTATCGTATCTTTTAATCAAAATTAACAATAATCTTTTTACTGAATCGATTCATTTGAATCAATCACTGAAAGATTCGTTCGCAACCGATTCACTTTATTATAATGCCAGATAAAGGATAGCCCTGCCCCCACAAACCAATCGTAACTCACAACTAAAGAAAGGTAATAAGGTATTGTATTGTATTGTACCTGCACTGAAATATTATTTGGTTAAACATAATATTACACCATTTTGTTAAATTTTAAAATGCAATTCAGCTACAGGGTAGATTTGCGTACCTGGAGGATATGAAGCGATGTGCTGAAAACGTGGTAGTATTAGAAGAAAGCATGCATTTTGTCAAAAACTGTTAATAACAAAATTGTAGTTTAAAAAAACAAATAAGATGTTTTTTTTTTGTAATTGTTATTGGGACCAATACAAACCAAGTTGTGATTTGTTGAAGGTTTAAATTTACATTTATCAAGTAAAACAAGTTTATCAGGTAAAGAGTTATAAATCCTAATTGCATTGTAAGTAAATAACCTTTGAAACATGGCAGCGAGATTTTTTAAAACTTTTATCAAAAAATTACCTAATTGTAAAATTCTACGATTGTTCAATTTTAGTCAGTTCAGTTCCTTAAAAAGTAAAAAAATATGATCATATTTTCTTAATCTAAAAATGAGACGTAAACATGTTTATTAAACTTTTTGTATGTGGTTTTTATTTAATTTGAAGTCGTTTCCACACCAGGTTAAACAATGTCGGACTTAACAATATATAAATATTATATACCGTTTTCACACAACAGTTGTTAGGACCTAGACTTCTCGGCGCGTTTTTTTACGTGCTCTCCCCCGAAGGCCTAATGCACAAGTTATAAGTTGGTTTAACTTAAATAAATAATTAATTAATTATTCACCATACCCGAAGAGGGGGTAAATTCAAGGACAGAAATAAAAAAAAGGGATAGATTCAAGGTAAAAAAATGACTGGCCATGGCTTCTACATATCTACTCACTAAGGGTTGTTTTTTATGTAACAAACATCCCATCCTAAAATAGGCTTTGTAAACTAAACTACTTTCAAAAAATTCTATCGTCCTGAAAAGGACGGATATTTATTTCGTGGTTTATTATCCTAATATTAAAAATATTATCATAATATTAAAAAAAAAAACATTATCTAAATTCTAATCTGATTATTTTTTGGTATAATATGTGGCAACACTGTTTCAGTTATTTTCGGTGTAATGTGGCAACACTGTGGTTAGTCCCTCTTCACACTGGGCTAAACTGTTTATTTCTCCCACCTTTTAACCTAATACCTTTATGTGTTTTCAGATTTTATTGGATTGGTCTTCGATTTAGAAAACAAAATGGACAAATCTTGACACCACACCCACTCAAGTATAGATCTAGGGTTTTGTGTGTATATATTAGGGGATAAGAGAACTAATAAAAGAAAATACTATGAAATTTACAGTAATAATATGGCTGCAGAACAGCAAACATCTAGTATTAAATCAATATACAACGACCAAGAAATACATTTTGAAGTGACAGGGGATATTTTAGACACCAGACAAATTGTTCTTATAGATGCAGATCGGAATATAAACTTAACAGACAATGACAGCGGTAGCGGCAGCGATAGCGATAGCGGAGTTGATGAATTTGAAGAGGGTTGCGGTAGTGAGGCGTTAATAAGAATCAAACAAATAAGTGCTAGTGAATCAATCAAACCGTCTTATCTTAGTCGCTCTATTTGCATAATACAGAGTTACATTACAGTAATTAGTGAACAACTAGGTGTCTTTATTTTGTGCAACCCATGCTATTTTGAACATAGTTTAAACGTGGCTTTAGGAACTTATAAACATGTTAATACTCACCATACAAAATCTGTAAATTGCTGTACAAAAAAACTCTCCTGTACCCGATGTGATGTTAACCTTAGTCTAATAGTGGAATGTTCGGCTTGCCTAATTTGTAATAAAGCGGTCAAGGCTAATATAAATAATCATTTGTTAGATAAAACCTTGTTAACACAATGATGAAATATTTGAGTTCTTTACCGGAATCTACTGAAAAAATACGTAGAGTGTATTGTAAAATATAACTGATTGTTTAATGCATATAACCTTTTTTAATTAACTATTTATTTAAGTGACCCTCATTTTTATATCATAATTCTTTTCTAATATAGACCAACTAAACCGATGTAATTTATAATAATAATAATAATTTTTAAATTAAGAATACTGCAAAAGGGCTTTTGAAATCAACTTTCTTGTTCAACAATGACTTTTTTAATCCTCCATATGAGGTACCTTTTTTTTTTTTTTAAAAACTGATTGTTTAATGCATATAACCTTTTTTAATTCACTATTTATTTAAGTGAGCCCCATTTTTATATCATAATTCTTTTCTAATATGGACCAACTAAACCTATGTAATTTATAATAATAATAATAATAATTTTTAAATTAAGAATACCGCAAAAGAGCTTTTGAAATCAACTTTCTTGTTCAACAATGACTTTTTAATCCTCCATATGAGGTACCTTTTTTTAAAAAAAAGCTGATTGTTTAATGCATATAACCTTTTTAATTCACTATTTATTTGATACTAGTAATATTTCAATGCCTAAGTGTGTTTGTATTCTGGCAGTTACCAGTTTTGAAAAATCATGTAATCACAAATATTAATAAGGTGACTGTCTGTCATTGCCTCCTTCGGATAATAGTACAAAGCTTTTTTTTTTTTTATAAAAATAGAAATAATATTAACGCATTTAAAAAATTACTCATTTTTACAAAAAAAAAACTCGTAGTTTTTATGTAAAATGTATAATTATTTTTTAAATGCATCAATATTAAAGCTATGTTGAATATTTTTGCCTTATAACAATTTTTCATAAAATAAACGAGAAAGCTTTAAATTACATATAAAAAAATATATATATTTTTATTATTTTTCTTAGGTACAAAAATATTTATTGTTAGGATAACATACAAATTAAAATCGGTAAAATATTAAAATAGGTATGCTTATTACTTTTGTCCCTTAACATTTTTTCGTAAAAAGAACGAAAAAACCTTAAATTAAATTATTACGTTGAATATCCAATTTCGGGAAGGTATCACCTGCGACTGTTGTGCGGAGAAGTTGTGCTTTTTCACACTTCAAAGGGCGTGTCTGGTTTGTCAAAAGCCCCTCCCCGAAACCACGAAATAAATATCCGTCCTTTTCAGGACGATAGAATTTTTTGAAAGTAGTTTAGTTTACAAAGCCTATTTTAGGATGGGATGTTTGTTACATAAAAAACAACCCTTAGTGAGTAGATATGTAGAAGCCATGGCCAGTCATTTTTTTACCTTGAATCTACCCCTTTTTTTATTTCTGTCCTTGAATTTACCCCCTCTTCGGGTATGGTGAATAATTAATTAATTATTTATTTAAGTTAAACCAACTTATAACTTGTGCATTAGGCCTTCGGGGGAGAGCACGTAAAAAAACGCGCCGAGAAGTCTAGGTCCTAACAACTGTTGTGTGAAAACGGTATATAATATTTATATATTGTTAAGTCCGACATTGTTTAACCTGGTGTGGAAACGACTTCAAATTAAATAAAAACCACATACAAAAAGTTTAATAAACATGTTTACGTCTCATTTTTAGATTAAGAAAATATGATCATATTTTTTTACATTTAAGGAACTGAACTGACTAAAATTGAACAATCGTAGAATTTTACAATTAGGTAATTTTTTGATAAAAGTTTTAAAAAATCTCGCTGCCATGTTTCAAAGGTTATTTACTTACAATGCAATTAGGATTTATAACTCTTTACCTGATAAACTTGTTTTACTTGATAAATGTAAATTTAAACCTTCAACAAATCACAACTTGGTTTGTATTGGTCCCACAACAATTACAAAAAAAAAACATCTTATTTGTTTTTTTAAACTACAATTTTGTTATTAACAGTTTTTGACAAAATGCATACTTATCGAGTTATTTGCAAAAAACGATTAAAAACGTTGATTTTATCGACGAAAAACTCCGACTTTCGATGGCGAATAACTTGAAAAGGAAGCATTTTAGAAAAAAAATCATGGAACATTTTTTGCTTAGAAATCGTTTTTCTATTGATTCCTGTGGTCAAAATATAAAAAATTTTCACCCCTGAGATGATTTGTAAGCACCAAAAGGCGCCCTTCGGCATGATATAGATTTTGATACTTGGACTGTCCCCTACCTACTGTCAAAATTTCAAGTCAATGGTTCATTTCGGACCTTTAAAATTATATTTTTAAGACATAATTTATATCAGAAAAATCCAGCAATTGCTTTTCTTAATATTTTAAGCAAATTAAGTAAATAAGGAAATATGCAAAAACTTGGGTGTTTTTTTTTTGTTTGTGCATTAAATTTGGATAACCACGTTTTTATTGTTGCTTTATTTATAAAAAGATATCGGCTGTCAGTTAATTTTAAACTTGTATCTTTATATTGTAAAATCTAAAAAATAAGTTATACAGGTTGAAAATTATACTTAAATGGGAAAATTTAGATTTTTTTTTTTATCCTGCCTGCATTCTTGATATTTTGTTTTTTTAAAGTATGTAAATAAAATTGTAAGTATGTAAATAACATTTTTTATTTCTTTTTAGCTTAGTAACAGTATATTGTTTAATAATAATAAATAAATAAAACTCTGTTTAGTATAATATGCGTTTATTTTAATGATACTCTTAACCAAAATATAAAAATAGCTATACTACATTAATACAAAAATTTAAATTTCACCCCAAAAGTGTCAGGTTTGACCGTAAATTGTTGCTTTATTTATAAAAAGATATCAGCTGTCAGTTAATTTTAAACTTGTATCTTTATATTGTAAAATCTAAAAATAAGTTATACAGGTTGAAAATTATCTTAAATGTGAAAATTTAGATTTTTTTACCTACCTGCATTTTTGCTTGATATTTTGTTTTTTTTAAGTATGTAAATAAAATTGTAAGTATGTAAATAACATTTTTTTATTTCTTTTTAGCTTAGTAACAGTATATTGTTTAATAATAATAAATAAATAAAACTCTGTTTAGTATAATATGCGTTTATTTTAATGATACTTTTAAAGCAAAATATAAAAATAGCTATACTACATTAATACAAAAAAAATAATTTAAAAAACAATAAAAGTCTTAAATTACCTAAATTACTTTTATTAGATGAATTTATTTGTTACCTATGTTAATTTTAAAAGTTACTTGCCAATATCTAATATTACATAATAAAAAAACTTTAGCATACTTTCAAAATCGTAATCCACCGACCGTTAATTTTTCAAGAAAAACTACTTTCGATGCACGTGTTTATGACGAGGTGGTCTTTTTCACAAATGCTGGTTACAAAGCATACACAAAGTGGGTAAACTAATGTCTTACAAATAATTATTAAAATTTAACAAAAAAGAAATGACATTCACCACCACAAAGGAAAAGCATTAAAGCTTTTTTTATTTTTAAATCAGTTTTATATTAATGTAGTATAAGTTTGTAAGAGTATATATATATATATATATATATATATATATATATATATATATATATATATATATATATATATATATATATATATATATATATATATATATATATATATATATATATATATATATATATATATATATATATATATATATATATATATATATATATATATATATATATATATATATATATACAGTATGTCCACTGAAAAAGGTGTTGAAGAGAAAAAACTTTTTTATTTTTGATTTTATCGAAAAAGCTACTCTTGATAAAAAAAATTTTGCTACTTCTTAAAGTAAGATTGGGATGGAAACATTTAACATATTTTATACACGCGGTGTTCAGAAAATTGAAAAACTTAAAATGGTACAAGAGTAAAGTGCATTTATTTGTGAAGATATGGACAGAAAATTCTCGATTCCTATTTAAATGGACTCATCACAAGCCCTCCTTATATGACACCGTATATGGAGAACATAAAAAACACGATAAAAAGAAATTTTATATAGGTAAAATGGAAGTTTGTTTTAAAAATGGAAAAGTATTATTTTATGATCAAAATAAACAAAATGTGGCCACATTTGATGGCGAGCATGAACTATACGACTTATTATTTTTAAAAAACCCGCCCATATTGGGTAATGAGAGTGAGATAAGTACACATGTCTTACAAAACTATAAGCATATTTTGGAACTGACTGATGCCGTTTATGATGGCTATAATATTCAAAAAGGTTTCAGGGAAACCAAGTGGAAAAAGTACATTAATATTATAAAACCGTTAATGATGGGAACTAAATTAGGTAGTTCAATACGGCGAAAAATACGAAAAAAAGGAAACTTTCAGCTACCGTCAAAAAAACACTTTTCTACAAAACAATCCGAATATGTCTATTGGAATAAACCCAAGGAGTTAGTTGACCGGTTGCGATTGTTGGTTAGTTCAACAATGGCAGGCCATACGGGGCATAATAATGAAATTATGTCAATTATAGAGGAACTTCGCGAAGAGGGTCGATGCAACTAAATTTACAAATGCTAATATTAGTGATTTAAGACTTTGTTTTTTTTTTAAAGTATGTAAATAACATTTTTTATTTCTTTTTAGCTTAGTAACAGTATATTGTTTAATAATAATAAATAAATAAATAAATAAAACTCTGTTTAGTATAATATGCGTTTATTTTAATGATACTCTTAACCAAAATATAAAAATAGCTATACTACATTAATACAAAAATTTAAATTTCACCCCAAAAGTGTCAGGTTTGACCGTAAATTGTTGCTTTATTTATAAAAAGATATCAGCTGTCAGTTAATTTTAAACTTGTATCTTTATATTGTAAAATCTAAAAAATAAGTTATACAGGTTGAAAATTATACTTAAATGGGAAAATTGTCAAATTGACCATTTAGTAAAACTTATTAATTTTATGGTCAAACTACTGAAAATTTATTTGGCTGATATTAGCGGAAACCCACCGAGATTCGGATGGACATATTTTATCTTCGTCTCGTCCATGCTATCCACACTATTTATTCATATTTTAGTTTAATTCGTGACGTAAAATAACATTGAAAACTTATTCATTTTATGGTCAAAATGAAGTATAAATTGATAAAGGGTGCAATAAATAATACAACACAAAAATGACATAATGCAGACCCAACTTTACTGTGAAAAGAATTTTTATGCTTCAAAAGGCCAAAATACAGTCAACTGAACATTTTAAATGGCCCATTCGTTTACACAATAAAACAAATAGAAGCACCTGTAAAATGCTAATGGTTTGAATGGAGGGTAAAAATCATGCATTCCCACACTGTCCAAATATATGAATTGAATGAAATTGATAAAGGGTGCAATAAATAACACAACGCAAAAATGACATAATGCAGGCCCAACTTTACTGTGAAAAGAATTTTTATGCATCAAAAAGGCCAAAATACTAGTAAAAGTAATTAAACATTTGCCTCGAAAGCCATAACATTCCTTGAGTTTTGTATGATCCAATACAGGTAAATAGGTAAATAAACACTTCTTTTGTAACTGAGCGGTTTCGGTATAAATAGACAAAGGTGGCAATAAACATAGGATTTAAAAGGAGCAAGACAGCTGGTAAATGGGCAAACTATCACTAATCAGATTTTTTATAATTTATTTTATATTTTTATTAAAATCTACTATACCATAAGTATTGTTTTTTATAGAACCGATAATAGTATCCCTTCAATAAAATATTTAGTTTCTTTAAATATTTTTTATGGATTGGAGCACTAAAAATTTTATTCAGTTATGTTTGCTGTCGCGAAAAAATTTTTTGAAACCATTGTTGATCCATATTTCCGCAAAAAGATCCAGTAATGCCTTATGCAAATTGGAAAGATGTAAAAAGTCTCGATTTTTAGGAAGAGTTTGTAAACATAGGATTTAAAAGGAGCAAGACAGCTGGTAAATGGGCAAACCATCATTAATCAGATTTTTTATAATTTATTTTATATTTTTATTATATATTTATATTTATGTGTGTGTATGTAAGCAAATCTACCTCTGTAGCTGAATTGCATTTTAAAATTTAACAAAATGGTGTAATATTATGTTTAACCAAATAATATTTCAGTGCAGGTACAATACAATACAATACCTTATTACCTTTCTTTAGTTGTGAGTTACGATTGGTTTGTGGGGGGCAGGGCTATCCTTTATCTGGCATTATAATAAAGTGAATCGGTTGCGAACGAATCTTTTCAAGTGATTGATTCAAATGAATCGATTCAGTAAAAAGATTATTGTTAATTTTGATTAAAAGATACGATACCTATGAGTAATTTTTTAAAAAATAATGCCGGTCGGACTAGGTTGGTTTTAAATTCCACAAAAAATGTAATAGTTATCTTAAATATCTTAATAATTTACATTTATTTCATATTGGTATAATTATTATTTTACAAAATATATTTGGAATAAAATTTAAAAAAACTATAATTGTTAAAACCTACAAAGAATTTAAATATTTCATCAGTTATTTAAATATTATTGAAACGAAATTTTGCATTCAAGTCCTTAAAATAAATACTTTCGTATATATAAAATTTTTAAATTTCACCCCAAAAGTGTCAGGTTTGACCGTAAATTGTTGCTTTATTTATAAAAAGATATCAGCTGTCAGTTAATTTTAAACTTGTATCTTTATATTGTAAAATATAAAAAATAAGTTATACAGGTTGAAAATTATACTTAAATGGGAAAATTTAGATTTTTTTTTTATCCTACCTGCATTTTGCTTGATATTTTGTTTTTTTTTTTTAAAGTATGTAAATAAAATTGTAAGTATGTAAATAACATTTTTTTATTTCTTTTTAGCTTAGTAACAGTATATTGTTTAATAATAATAAATAAATAAATAAATAAAACTCTGTTTAGTATAATATGCGTTTATTTTAATGATACTCTTAACCAAAATATAAAAATAGCTATACTACATTAATACAAAAATTTAAATTTCACCCCAAAAGTGTCAGGTTTGACCGTAAATTGTTGCTTTATACCTTCTTTATATGATACCGTTTATGGGGTACATAAAACACAAGATAAAAAGAAATTGTATATAGGTAAAATGGAAGTTTGTTTTAAAAATGGAAAAGTGTTATTTTATAATCAAAATAAAAATGTGGCCACATTTGACGGTGGGCATGAGCTATACGACTTATTATTTTTAAAATACCCATCCCATATTAGGTATAAGAGAGTGAGATAAGTACACATGTCTTAGATTAACTATAAAAATATTTTGGAACTGACTGATGCTGTTTACATGGTCTCATAATATCAAAAGGTTTAAGAGAAACCAAGTGGAAAAAGTACTTATAATAACTTTATTAGGAACTAAATTAGTAGTTCAGTAGAGAACTACAAAAATGCAAACTTTCAGCTACCATCAAAAACTTCTTTAAACAATCGAATATGTCTATTGGAATAAACTGGAGTTAGTGACGTTTGTCCATTAGAACAGGTACACACTTAAGTTTCTAATTAATAAATATATAAATATATTTTGTCTTTTTATTAGGTTTAAAAAATAAAACCCATCCCAGATTAATGTATAGTAACTTTAAGTACTGTAAACTAAATTCTTTTACAATTGGGTGGGACAAAAAAAAACATCAAGGTCGAAGAGCGAAAGAAGCTCGCAGGCGCATTCATGTTCAAGGTTGAAGAGTGGGAAAGGCACGCCTGCTTAACAAAGTTCAAGGTCGAAGAGCAAAAGAGTGGAAGGGACAAGCATGCGCATTAATTATCAAGGTCAAGTAGACGAAGAGTGGGAGGGGCACGCATGCGCAGTAACGCTCAAGGTCACAAGACAAAGAGTGGATGACGCGCATGCGCAGTCAGTTCAAGGTCATATGACGTATCGCACACGTGGCCATTCAAGGTCATATGACGTCATCGTGCACTATTTGGGTGCAGCTCGGGTATTATTTCCCTACTACTGCTCCGCTGCTCATTTTCATTATTATTTAAAATTTCCTTTAAGAAGAAAAAGTTGGCCAACTTCTTAAATAAAAATTAAAGTTAAAATTTTTTTAAAGTGTGTATAAACGCGCCTATATATTAGTGTGCAACGATCTTACACTAAAGTTAAATTAAATTTAAAGTTGTCTTTATAAACCAGCCTTAATGCTAGCCCCTAAAATTTCATTATTAGCCTTTTTGACACGTTAAAATTATTTTTTGACCTTGGAACTATTGGCGAAACATTGAAAACGATTCTCTTAATCTTCCCACCAAGTTTCGTTAATTCAGCTTCAATACTAAGGCCCCAATGTTCGATTTACCTTCGGGTTACCGTTCTCATCGTTAATTGATGTATCTCGGCTTGACTTTAAATGGCTGTAGCGCCCTTATGGCTTAAGATAGCGGTATAGAGTTTTTATCATTCGATAAGTATGACGTTACTATAAATTTAAAAAATTTAAACCGTCCTTCAACTTTTTAATATAAGAGTTTAATTTCGATTTTAGTCCGTAACTTACGAACGATCCAAGTCGAATAGAGCGCGCATGCATACATAGATTTTAGGTCTTAGCCCAAGTATCCTACGCGCAACACCTAATTCCTAAAACACGTGGTTTTTGACATATGACAGGTGACAGGTGACATTTCACAAGTGACAGCTATCATAATTTATGCGCATATGCTGTATCCGAGAAAAGATCTAGCCTATGTTTCCTAATTCTTTAATTTGAGTGACGTCAAATATTTTAAGATAATAAGCTCCGCGAAGCTTTCAATATCTCAAAGCTTTCAAAAAAATCTATTCAGAACAAAATAATAGTAAGCTTTTGAGGTTACTATTACCGTACTATTTATATTTAACAAATTTTAATGTAATATCTATTATTATCAAATAAACACAAACTTTGTTAATAAAGCTGATAAAACTACAATTATTTTGTCGCCTTAATTAATAACCGTCACGAGAAAGTTTCAGTGACACTAACTGATGGGCTTTCAAGATAAGCCCTATATATTGCCCAAAATTCCTTCCGTTCTTTTTCTTACATATTGACAACTGAGATGGGACAGAAGATAGCTGAAAAGATATTTAACCAGATATCAAACTCCGTTGTAATGACTTGTGTGAAAATAAATTTTGGGGTGATAAAGTGTCATGATTTTAAAGGTTTCTTTTGTCTTTTATTTTCATAATGGATATTCTATTATTTTTATACATCACGCAAGATTCTTATCTGAAAATACTTATTAAAATTATTGCAAAATATTTTAAATGGTTATACAGGGTGACTCAAATCTAAATATACATAATAGAGTGTGTCGTTCGCGAAAGATTCGTTCAAAAAGAACCAATCAGTGCACTGATTCGAATGAATTAATTCCCCGTTATCAAAAAATTAGAATCTTATTTGAGTCATTTGATAGATCACTAGGTTACTAAGTCAGAATCGAACTCGAATTCAAAGATTCGGTATTTTATGATGGCAAATCGGTCGTTTTTGTACTACGACCTGGCGAGTGGTAAAAGGTCTGTTATATTTCGAGCTTGTTCACTTTAACAGAGGTTTATTATAGGCAAACAATTTATGCGTATTGTCGGTTCGAATCAGTTTTGGCTATATATTTGGCAATTAAAGATTTTTTTTTGTTTCAACTATTCGTTTTAACAAAAACGTAATTTGGAGGTACATTTATAGATTTCATCAATTACAATTTTTAAAAGTTTTGTTTTAAATATATTTGTTAAAATAATAATAACACTAAAATGAAAAAATAAATGTAAATCATTTCTTTAAGATAAATATCCCTTTTTTGTGGAATTCGAAATCATAAAGTAAAAAAGCCGACCTAGTCTGATCGGCGTCATAATAAAGTGAATCAGTTGCGAACGAATCGTTAAGAACGAATCTTTTTAAGTAAATGAATCGATTCAGTAAAAAAATTCGAACTTCCCACTTCTTATTCATACCTTATCAGGAGACAGGAAACACCTTATTTGATGTAAATCATCTACTTTTAATAAGTCCATTTTTAATCGTTACCTAGATATGTGGTGCTTTACACAATTTGGCTCATAGACGAACTCTTATACTTGCTAATTTTATTGCTAGCCTGTTTTATGTTTGTTCCATATCCTTCTTAATTTTTAACTTGTTTTTTTAGTAAAATAAATAGGACTTAAATATTTTTTTACATTTTGAGCCACCTACAGATAAAGCCTTTTGCCTCTTGCAATTTACATTTAAGCTAACTTTTTTAATTTAGTTTTACGAGTTTCTTGATAGTGAAATGACGAAAACCTTTCGTTAAACTCATTTCCATCAATTAAAAAAGTGTATTTCGTAATTAAAATACCAGTTTTTATTTAAAACAATGCAACACAACTTTTCGATCCATATTAAATTAATTCCAGTGCATTTGCATTCACGATTATTTGAAACTTTTTTTAACAAGTAAACTAAGATATTAATTGAAACATTTTTTAGGTAATTTATTTTTAAAACAGGTCAAAATGTTAAATGTTTATCAACAATAGTAGGAGGGCTGAAGCTGAAATTTTAACCCACTGGGTTTTTTTGGGTTTTATAAGTGGGTTTTATTGGGTTTTTATTTTTAACATTATAAAAAACTTAAAAAAAAGAAATTTGAAGTATTTATACCACCTTCTTCTTTACAATTAAGACTTATTTTCGCGATCGTTTTATTAACTATAAAATACGAACTTGAAAAATGCAAAGAGGTGAAATACAGGCATCGACATCAGAACCTCTGAACTTTAAATAAAATTATGTTTTGTTTTACCCTACTTAAATCAAATACATATACATATACAAATTATATATATATATATATATTATATATATATATATATATATATATATATATATATATATATATATATATATATATATATATATATATATTATATATATATATATATATATATATATATATATATATATATATATATATATATATATATATATATATATATATATATATATATATATATATATATATATAATATATAACACACGATGTCCGGGATGCGGTTAACAAGAGGACAAATGGACCAAAAATTCGAAGATACGAAAAAGTCATTATATACAACAATTGGAATAAGATTTTTATCATACTCAAAAATGCAAAAACTTAAAATCAAGCAAGAGAAACACTCGTTTTGCTTTTAACGTAAAATGATAAATGAAAAACCTGTAAATTTATTTCTTATTCTGATTCCGAACTTACTAGAAATTTTTGAATTTACGAAAAATTAAAAAAACAACAATTTTGCAAGTACGAATTTTACATTTACATTTTTTTTTACATTTTACATTTGTTCCATTGTATATTTATTTTTATTAATGTTTAGTAGTATAAAGGTGATAATCAAGTAAAAGTAGTAAAATGCGTAGGTACTTGCAAAAATGTTGATGTTTTTTTAATTTCTCATAAATTCAAATTTTCTTCAGTTAGTTTGGAATCAAGTTTAGAAGTAATATTGAAGCAAGTTTTTTATTTATTATTTCACGTCAAAAAGCCAAAAAATGGCTGTTTGCTCTTGTTTGATTTTAGGTTTTTGCATTTTTGCAGTTCATATTTTTTTGACAAGTAGAATTTTTTTATCAAGAATTACTTTTTTTCGTATCTTTCAATTTTTGATCCATTTGTTTGTACAAAGAGTTTTATTTAAAAAAAAAATAAAAAACTCTTCAAAAAATCATTCAAAAAAGAACTATTCAAAAATGCTGTTTAAAAAAAACCCTGTGTGTTTTTTAAGGTGGGTTTTACCCAAAAAAAACCCAGTGGGCTTTTTTGGATTACCCACTGGCAGCCAAACCTGCCGCGCAGGCGTCCAACACAGCGTATTTGAACAGTAGCTATACGGGGTAATGTAGGGTATTTCTCGGGGCGACTAACGTGAAGCGGTTACACTTAAAAATTAGCCTGATCCCAAGGTCGCGACGTCCTTCCCGAAGGGTATGCCAACTAAGGTGTGCCAAATGGGGTAGCGACGGGGCTAAAATACCCCAAAATAAAATGTAATTAACGTCATGCAGATACCGCCGTCGATTGCAGTGTTTGTTCTTTTGGATATGACCAATATAGTGGCTAAAGAGCGGCTGTTTTAGAGTGTTCGGTCGTCCGTAAAACGGGCTTTACTTAGTCACGCGACAAATATTAAATCATCTGGATAGCGCCACCATTTGCACGGTTTATTCCTTTACATGCAAAGATTCTTATCTCAAAAGGGCGACCGTTTTGGTGTGATTAAACTTCCGTAAATCAAGATCAATTTAGCCGCAATTAAATTATTTTTTTTGCGCTTCGGCACGTCATGAGATCTTATAATCGTTAAAATATACTTACAAAAACTAATGTAAATACATACACAACGAAACGGCCGCCCTTTAGTCACAAATTTGGTCATATTAAAAGGAACAAATCGTACCTAATTTCGGGGTACTTAATTCCCGGTCGCCACCCTGTTCGGCACACCTTAGTGGGCCGCCCCTCGGAAACCCGATAAAGTACGACGCAACCTTGCAATCAGGGTAATTTTCAAGCCTAGCCGCATCACGTTAGCCACCCCGAAAAATACCCTATTTTACCCCGTATAGCTACCGTTTGAACACACTGTATTGGCCGCCTGAACAAGAAAGTTATATTCCTGGGAAAGACAACCATACCAATGAATTTTATCCGTCACCGCGATTACGTTAAAAGTTTGGACTATAACTAAATTACAAAAAAACGAAACCAAAGAAAATTTACACTTGATAGGAACGATATGTTTGAGCAATGATCGATAAATTTACTCATTTCTTTAAAATCTAAATGTATTTAAAAGCAAATTTATTTTGATGGAAAACCCTTTATTATGTTTTTTAGATCAGGATTTTTTTAATTAAAAATTCCAATTAGATAACCAAACAAAGTAAAATAGGTATTTTGAAAACAAACTCATCTAAAATCACCAAAACCACACGTGTTTTACACACTGGTAGCATTTACCTTCAATTAATTTCATAAAAAAAGTATACTGTCTTTTTAATATTGTTTCAATAATTAATTAACTTAAAAAAGAAAAGCATATGAGCCAGATGTACAAATCTTACTTTCTAGAGACTGATTTTGAGAATGTCCGGCGTCTGGATACAGCTAACAATATTCTGTGGCACGACCGCGGTACCCGGGTACTAGAAAGTCTTGGTGAGAAGGTTGCGATACTGACCTTGTCAACTTTAAATTTGTACTGCTTCTCCACCAAGACGGGCCCAGTATGGTTCAGGCTCGAAAAAAAAAACTGGAACTCGCAGATTTATTAATTTAAAAATTTATAGAAAACCACTTTTGAACCTCATTAATTATTATTATTTAAAAATATTTTAAATTATTATAATAAATATAATTTAATTTACTAAAATATATTCTGGATAAAAAAGAACTGAGAAATAAAAATAGAGTAATTAAAAATTAAAAAAATGCGTGTACGCAGCACACACCTTCTAAATAAATACGTCAAGAAAAAAGGTTTTTTAATTATAACTGTACGCAGACGATCTCGTCATTATGGCACAAGGAACATTTAACAATACTGTTAGGAATAAAATGCAACAGACCCTAAACGCAATTACCAGATGGACGAAAAAGGAGGGACTAAACATAAATCCTTCTAAATCATCCATAGAAGAAATCTAGAGGGCTTAGGACCCCTGACCCTACGAGGTGAAACTATAAATATTGTGGGAGAGGTAAAATATTTGGGTGTCATCCTAGACTCTAAACTTACCTGGAACCAACATCTTCAGAAAATAAGAAAGAAGGCGGAGATGACTTTATGTTAATCAGAGTCATGGGAAAAACATGGGGCCTTAAACCAAAATTTTTTGGTTATACACCTTGATGGTAAGGCCTATGATAACATATGCATCACTGGTATGGTGGACAAGAGATTTGCTTGCTTAGCACCAACAGAAGCAATTAAAACAACCCCAACAGCAGACTTGTAGTATCTCTTAGACCTTCTACCACTAAACCTCATAATGATGGGAAAGGCCAGAATGAGCTACTTTCGACTGCAGCAGAAACCAACTGGTGTCTACGCGAATTTGGGACACAACAATATAAAAAGTCAGGTTGGCGTCAACATCCTGGACGACAGAACAGACCAGATGATACCCCAATACTCATTCAACAAAAACTTCGAGGGAAAAATTCCAGATCGAAGTGAGTGGCAGCAACCCGATCTTCCCGGTACGGTCGGAGACATCATCTGGTATACGGATGGTTCCAAAACCGAGCAGGGAACTGGAGCGGGCGTGTACAGTGAAATGAGGAATTCACAATTCTCCATTCCACACACAAATATATGCTTTACTGCACTGTGCAAAAGAAAATACCAAGAGGGCTTATAAAAACAAGCAGATCTGCATAATAACAGACAGTCAAGCATCCCTGGGGGCACTAGTAAACCTCAAGGTAACGTCCAAGCTGACATGGGAATGCCAAAAAGACCTGGAAGTCCTGGGAGAACGCAACAGAGTAACTCTCTTGTGGGTACCAGGACATTTGGGAATAGAAGGCAACGAAAAAGCGGATAAGCTAGCGAGACAGGCATCATCCACACCATACTTTGGACCAGAACCTGCCCCTGATGTGACCAAAACTACACCATGAGGGTAAACCAGGGAATGGATCCCAAACAAACAGGAGGAATACTGGGAAAACCTCAGTAGAATTAGACATGGAAAAAGCTAAAGAAAGAACTACTCAGGCAAAGCAGGAAAAATCTTCGCATAACATTGGGGTTGCTAACAGGGCACGATAACCTAAGAGGACACCTACCCAAAATAGGCTTATATAATGGGGACCCAAGTTGAGGAATGTGCGACGAGGGGGAAGAAACAGCCTACCATATCCTCTGCGAATGTGAAGCATTGAATCACAAAAGA
>JAHBCN010010227.1:0-32437 GCA_019359885.1 Listronotus oregonensis | reverse complement strand
TTTTTTTTGAACCGGAGTACCGTTTTTTTTTTGATCAAAAATTCTTTTTTATGATTAGTGTTTATTAAATTGTGACTATAATTTTGTGTTTATTGTTTGTTATTTAAAAATATCGTAACAAAATCTAGGGTTTATGGTTTTTCTTGAAACAAGGGTAAACATCCCCGGGCTTTTTACTTTAGGTAAGTTTTTTTATATCTAAATTAGGTGCTTCAAAGACGTAACGTTGGAAACCCGAATAAATAAAAATTTTACCAATTATGAATAATGAAAAAAAATTTTCATGGAAAATATTAGTGAGAAAAGAAAGGGAATTTTAACTATTTTTTAGATTTTTTCCACAATTTTTGTTATTTCGGGGTTTTAAAAAAAGAAAAAAGGGTTTTACTTATTTTTTTTTCATTTAATAATTTAGTCACTTTTTTAAAGGATCAAAATTATTGATTACTGGGCAGACCAGGCAAATTTTAATATAAAGGGTCCCTTAAATTTGAATAAAAGGGAAACAAATTTTGGTAGGTTTTTTTTGGAGCGTGATTAAAATAAAAAAAAAATCGGCAATGTTTCTTTTGAGATATTCATCATCAAAATTAAAAATTTAAACTAACCTTTTTTCCTTTTCCCTCCTTCTTTTGCAAAAATTTTGATTTTTACACTAAATTCACAAATTTCACACCCCAAAACTTTTGTTTATGTTTATTTTACCCTTTTTTTTCACTTTTTTTTTTAAGCAAATATGGTCGCCTTTGAATTAAAAAATTTCCCAATTTAAGGAAAAAAAGATGTAAAATAAAAAAAAATAAAAGGTTTTAAAGGTTTTATAAAATATCTTTGCCATTTAGTGAAAAATCAAGAATTGTGTAAAAAAAAGGGAGAATATGGGAAAAGGGGGTTATTTAATTTTTAAATTTTGATGATAAACCCAAAAAACTTCCCAAAAATTTTTTTTCAGTTTGAAAAACCCCCCAAAAACCCCCGTATCCCAAATTTTGATAAAATTCGGAAAAGGGCAACTTTCGAGACAATACAATTTTTTTAAAAAATAAATTAGTTTTTTGGTTTCTTTCTTGCATTATAAATTTTTTTAAATACATATGTACAAAATAATATTTAACGGATACTGTTACAAAAAATACTCAGGTACCAAAGGTTACTAAACTTTTTTTAACCCCTGTTATTCTGTCTCATGAATGTTTGTTATTAGTGAAAGTATATGCCAAAAAAGCTGTTATAAAAATTTTATTTTTTAAGTAAAACCGGAAATCTTAGGATTAGATTAAACCTTCTTTTTCCCCCTTTTTTTATCCAAAATTGGGGAAAGAAAAATATATCTAAAAATTAAATTTATTTTAAAAAAAAGTTTTTTTTTATTTACAAAATTTTTGGGAAAAAAAAAAAAACTTTCAAAAAAAACGACCATTTAAAAGAAGGCAGTAAAGTGGCGCCATCTATTCTGTCCATATTATATCAGATATATAAAATCTAATATTACACAATGATTTTAAATATTCTGAGTAGTATCCTTTTAAAAAAACAATTTTTTGCAAAAAATAAAAAAAAGTAATGTTTTGACATTTGATGATGTCAATTTTATGGATAGTAACAAGAATTTGGAAATCCGGCCATGACCTACTATTCATTGCCAAATTCCAATGGGGAAACCCCCTATTCCCGCTGCCCTGCACGCCTGGACAATTTTTTTCACAGTTTGGGCTTCCATACACCTTAAACTTCCTTGGCCATCCCCCAAAAATTTCCAAAATGCCCACTAGCTACTTCTGTCCTTTGGGGATATTTTTCATCAAATCCGTTCCTTTAGACCTGTTTAACTTAAGTATCCCCCTTGCAGTACTACACTTTTTTATGGTGAACAAATATTCACAAAAAAAACAATTCCCAAATAAAATTTGGAAATACAATGCGGTGTTCTATTTTGCATTTGTTAAAAACGGTTTTAGGCTGCCGGGTGGAGCACAATTCGATATTTGCCTTATTCTTCCCCCCTACCGTTCCCCCCCGATGCTGGGGAAAATTTCTTTCGGTTTTTGCTGCTAAAATTTTAAAAGTTTGGTTTCTCAAACTTAACTAAATTTTGTCTTGTTCTTGATTCGATAGTTTGGGGGGGACCACTTCAGCTCTTCTCTCAAAGAAGTGCTCTCCGCCATTTTTTTTTTTAAAAGAATAGTACCCCCTTGGGGTGTTAAACTCTTCCGCCACATCCCTTTCTGGCCAACCTCCCTGCTCAATATAATAAATAATTAATACTTCTTGATCCAAAGTTGTTTGGGTTTTAAAAAAAATTTTTAACTCAACGGAGATCTGTTTTTTTATTAGGTTTTTCAACAGGTATTTATATTCAGTAGAAGGTGGCATAAGCCTATTTTACGAAAGGGAATAGTGATGAGAAAAAGAAAGACCAAGACCACCGGGCTAGTCTTGGTCTTGAAGTCTGTCTTGGTCTGGTCTTCCCACCGGTCTTGTCTTGCTGAAAGAGTCTTGCTGTCTTGCTTTTTTGGTAGTAAAAACCCTTTTAACAATCTTAAATAAAATATATATTTTTTTTAATACTTACAAATAAATAAAGATGGAGACTATATTTTTTGCTTTAAATTTTAAAATATACCAATTTTAACCTTACTTGTACATTTAAATTATTTGATTTAAAAGGATATTTTAAATGTAGGGGTTTATTTATTTATAGCGCTTCTTTTTAGTGATAGGAAATATTTAAATTTTCTTTGAAGAAGCATAAAAATTACAATACTGAGTACTCAGGGCGAAATTTTTTTTTTAATTTCAACCAGATGGAAACCATGAAAATGATTCTTGGATATGTAACATTGGTTTCTTATTAAAAAAAAAGGTATTTAGGAAACTTTTCAGTTCAAATAAACTTTCTATGTTCAAATTAGTCAAACATTTCCCACAAAGTTTGTACAAATACTTTTTAAACATTCTGCATCAAGGTGGCTCGATAGTGCGACAAAGATCGATATATCCGAAACCGTTCATAATGGTAAAACTGAATATACAAGAATTATAGAAAAAAGGGCGTAAATGTAAAATTTTTTCATTTCAGAATTTTCCAAAAAATTTACTACCACTCAAGAAAACTTCCTTATTTTTAGCTTTTAACCTAAAATAGAAAAATTATAGCAAAAATTCATTTAAAAATCGCTTCCCTGTATATTATGCTGGAAATTTTGAATGTCATATAGGTACAATGTCGATAGATGTTTTTATATATCATTTTCGGTTTGACAAAAATGACGTCATCATTGTACTTTTGGCATTGTTTTGACTTTCCGTCTAAACCGGAAGTAAATTTAAAATCCATTTATAAAAAAGTATTCCTATGAAAATACAAATATATTTTTTATTAAACCATCACTTTTACATTTATATCTTGTTTAAAGGAGAAACTAATGATGCCACTTACAGTGTATAAAAATAATGTTTTCCTGGATTTTGGGAAATTTTGATCCGTTGTGGACCCCTGGATTCTTTAATAAAAAAAACAATTTGAAAAGGTAAGTATTTTCATTCTATAACTTTTGTACTTTTAGTTTTTCTCTGTCTAAACGGTTTTGGAGATATTGAGCTTTGTCGGACCATTGAGTCACAATCTTATTATTTTTGAAACATGTTACGGAATCTACTGTTATCGTTTCTAGATAATTTTATTAAAAAACGAAGTGATCGATGAAAAAACCTGTTACTCATAAATAATCGCCTTTTTAGGCAGTTTTCCCCACACATTTTTTGGGCATGTCTGTATGAAATACCTCTTGTATATTGAATATAAAAAAATATTATAATTTAAAAAAAAAATGACAAAAGTGCAAGAGTCTTGTAGGTCGGTCTTGGTCTTGCGTAGTCTTGCACCCCTCGGTCTTGGTCTTGGTCTTGCATACCCCGGTCTGGGTCTTGCAAGCGAGAAGGCGGTCTTGGTCTTGGTCTCGGTCGTGGTCTTGCTGCAAGACCAAGACCAAGACCGCAAGACCAAGACCGGTCTCGCTCATCACTAAAAGGGAATAAGAATTGCCCAAGATTTAATGGGCGTTACTGTACATACAGTTTTACAAAATCAAATAATGGCATATCGGTAGCGGTAATAGATAAAGAGAAGTGGTATTAGGAGGTTAAAAGTACTGAAAATTTCAAATAGTCTAAGATCCGGCTGTTGATATTCATCAATGATACATGATGGTAGAATAGATTGCAACAGAGTTGCCTGGCAAGATTTAGCCGCAACTAACTTTAATTAAATATAGTGGGTGATCCAGGAGCATAGCTCACCCGTATTTTTTACACTTTTCAAGATAGAAAAATCAAACTAAGGGATATCACAATATTGTCAAATTTGGCCTTTTTGGCTAAGTCATGTTATTCGATTTTACCGAAAACAGCTTTAACATTCAATTTTCGAATGAGACACCCTGTATATTTTTTTAAGAAAATTATTATGTCTTTGAGGTGATAAAAACCGTTACGTGACACATCAATTTTAAGGAGGGTTTTTATTTTTCATGATCTCTTCCTAATAAATGTACATTTGGAAAAAAAATCTTTATTTCTGCTGGTTTTTTTGTGCATTTCTGGTCTTTTAGTCCTATTTTTTTTCAGATAGGAAAAATGGTGACCCGATGGCCAAAGTCTAACCACGGATTTCTGTTAAGGAGGCAAAAATAGATCGAAAAGCAAATATTACATCTCTCAACATTGGTGTTATTTTTATTTGTAAAGTGCCTGGATTTTTAACGCGTTTTTTGAAAGCTCTTTGCTTTCCGCAATCAACAGTAAGGATATTTTCGCGACTTACCGTTTTTAACTACTGGTTGATAGCAGTTCTTTCCCCACCATTCTAACCGTGTTTAACCCGCCTATCCTCGCAAAAACGAAACGGTTTACATATGTCAACTTACATACTAATCGTTTAATACACTTTTAAGTTTAAATTTAAATGTAAGGTGTTTGGAGAGTTAAGAAATAAGTCGAAAAGATAATATATAAACCACATTTTTCATTTAATAAGATATTAGCTATTTCCAAGTCAACTATAACAAGTAAATTTTTCCTTTATGATTTAAATATAATTGCATTAATTTATCCATTTGGGAATTAACTAATAAACCAAAAAATTTGCAATCCAAATAGTTGTTAAACCATAGCAAAAAAAAACATCACAGAACCAAAACAATAGAAAAGCCGCGAATCATCCATTATTTTAAATTTAAATTTGACATAACCATTATTAACGCTCCTCCTGACTAGTGGCGATAGCGGTAGATACTGGGTACAAAGTAATGACGTAGATACTGACGTCAGAACACCTTCCCCTACGTTACCGCTTCTCGCGAAAATAAACCGGTATGTTAACTGTCCTAACAATGTTCAACGCGGTATGTCGCCAAAATTTGATGAGTATATTACCTGACGATGATACAAAAGTGTTTTCTTATATAATTTTTTTTCTTATTCAATACTTCGTATAAAAATTATTAGAATTTATATTTAATTCCTAAGCGTGTTGACTTTTAGAATTTTAAAGACCTTTTGCCCTTTACAAAATGCAATAACTCAAACCAACTAGTTTAGTTTTTTTAAAATATAATATTTAAAGAACATATTTTTGGTTTGAAAAAGACCAGGGTTCGAAAATATCCGATATATATTAAAAATATGAGATATTTATAATATATATTCGATATATATATATATATATATATATATATATATATATATATATATATATATATATATATATATATATATATATATATATATATATATATATATATATATATATATATATATATTATCAAATGTTTGATATATATACGTTTTGTTAATAAACAGTTATATTCTATAAATACAAAAGTTATTTATTGCTTCTTAAATACTCAATAATGAAGTAAAATTGTTTCTGCAATTTATCAATTACTTTCTTTGTAAAAATAATGGAATAAACACAAAAAAACTTACTCTTTCGTAACGAAATTTTTCTGAAACGACTGACGCCATTAATGCCGGCAGAAGTGTTGCCATTTATGGATTAGAACTTACTATTAGAAAGCATGTTTTAACTCTACTCCAACGTCATCTACATTTGGGAAGTGGAAATACAGTAACAAACGCCAAAAATTACTTAATAATATAAAATTTTTAAACCATTTTTGTATTAATATATATCATAAAAATAATTTGAAAATATATATATATATATATATATATATATATATATATATATATATATATATATATATATATATTATATATATATAAAAACAGTTTATGGAATTTTTGGAAGAAGAGGTCATAAAAAATTTGAATATTCCAATTATATTTTTAAAAGATATGTCGATGATTGTATTATGGCTGTTCCAGAAGATAAAACTACCGATGTGTTAGACAAATTTAACTCTATCACCCAAAACTGCAATTCACCCTTGAGGCCGAACAAAATGGCAAAATAAATTTCTTAGATATGACAATAATAAAAAATCAAAAGAACCACAAATTAAAAAAGAATTTGGTACATCAAACCGACATGACCTGGAAGAAACCTAAATTACAAATAAAATCACCCGTTAAATCAAAAATATAGTGTCATTATAGGATTAGCAGATAGGGCAATTCAGTTAACATCTCCTGAATACAGAGGAATAGCACTAAATAAGGTCAGAGCTGTTCTAAAAATAAAATTTTCCCAAGAAACTCATTAACAAACAAATAAAACAAAGGATACACAAAGTGTACAACAAAGTAACCTCTAACAATAAACAAGAAAACGTGGAAGATAAAAAATATATTGCTATGCCATATACAAATAATTTATCAGAAAAATTAAACATATTCTAAATAAACATAAAATAACGGTATGTCACAAAGGACAGAACTTAGTAAATCAGTTGTTTACAAAATTAAAAAGTCAAACACCTCACAAAAAAGTCAAATGTTGTTTATGCAATTCCGTGTTCAAATTGTCCAAACCAATATATAGGTATGACAACCCAATATCTTAACAATCGTTTAAATGGTCACAAATACCAAAAAATCCGCTTCTACCGCATTACACAAACACGAACACGAAACCAAACATACCTTTAATTTAAGAAACTAAATACTGGATTTTGACAAAAACTACCATAAACTTACTATAAAGGAAATGATTCATATCAAAAAAAATAACAATTGCGTAAACAACAAAAAAGACATTGACAACCTAAGCCAAATATATTATAATTTAATTAAATAGTTAAAGGAAGTCACCTTATGGAAAAAACCTCTGAGTTAAAAAATAAAAAAAAATTAAAACTTGTCCCTACAAATTGAAAATTATCTGGACTCACATAGCATAAGCATCTTTAAAATTGTTTTCGTATTTATACATTTTCTTAAATATTTTTTTTATATAAAAACACAAATTAAAATACTCATCCTTCCGGCAGACAGTGTGCATCTACCTGTTATAAATGATAACAATATGTTTCTTCAGGGTACGTACTTTTTGATTTAATAAAAAAGTGAACAACAATAAAATAAATTGTTTTTAAGTTTTAAAATGTATGTCTTATCATGTAATTGTTAGTATTTAATTGTTATTGCACGTAAATATAATGAAATAATTTAGACTGCATAATTTTTACAAATGTAAATTGTCCTATATCTCTATATTATTATTTTAAGTTGTATGCCTGATGATATATTTTTTTGTAGATGATATTTTTAAAATCAGAAAATACAATAAAAAAATCTTTTAGAAAAAGCCCTCCATGTAGGTGCAAACGTAAAGAAATATTGTTGTTTGAATTATACAGAAAACCTCATCCCAAGAAACAATCAAGCTTAATTGAATAAATGGTTTAAGAAAAATTTTTGAAAATATATATATATATATATATATATATATATATATATATATATATATATATATATATATATATTATATATATATATATATATATATATATATATATATATATATATATATATATATATATATATATATATATATATATATATATATATATATATATATATATATATATATATATATATATATATATATATATATATATATATATATATATATATATATATATATATATATATATATATATATATATATATATTTTCCATAAATATATATCTCAACCTAAAAACTACTAACATAATTATTTAATTTAAATTAGTAACGGGATTTAAAGTTTTAGAATTTTGCTTACTACATTTAATTTATGTAATATTTTTGACCCAAAAAAAAACAATCCCTGTAAAGCACACAATATTGTTTGACATTTCATATTATATGAACATAATTAGGTTCTCATGTTAACACAGTTTAATAATGAATAATTCAGATAATGTTTCCTGTACGTAACGAAAACAAAATTTGGTTTATAATGCAAATTATATGTCTAGTAATAATATACAAAACTACTTAACTCCCATTTATATAACAGAATAATAAAGTTATTAAAATTAGGATCAAAATTAAATATACAAAATAATTTTAATAAAATAGAACATTTTTAACTTAATACATTTATTAATATAAAATATACAGTGTGTCCCAGAATATGTGGGCAATCTCTCAGAAACTGGCAGAAAACCTAAAAATATTATGACAAGTTCCCATAAACTTTTTTCCTACGACCCTCCCCTACGAAGATTCAGGTACAAGGTTATTCATTTTAAAGTAAACAGGGCTTTATTTTTGAACTTCCCTGTACTTTTTTAAAAAACGAATATAGCCATTTCGTGTAATTTTTCCGTAGAATTCAGTAGTAATCAGAAAAACATTTGAAACAAAAACAAAACAGTTGCAGCACGAGTAACGTATTTTTTAAATGGAATACTCCGTATATTTTTATATCAATAGATAGAGATTTTCACGAGGAATTCGATGATATAGGGGTTGCTGGGTTTATTTCCTGCAGTTCTGCTGCAATTGTCTAAAAACTGCATGATACTATAAGGATAGTTTCACCTGAAAAAACCTGGCCCCCACAGGTCACAGGTGCTTATTTGTCAATGTCAAGAATTTTAAAAATACGTTTATTACTTTTTGGAGTAGTTTTATAATGAGGTTTTCATTAGAAGAACGGCTTCAAATTATATTACATGCCAAAAATAATATAATATATCTATTTGTAAACCAAACAGCAAAATTACAATAAAGGGAAAAAATTAAAATACAATACGAGGTAAAATATGGTGGTAATAAGAACACTTATAACAAAAAAATATAATGTTACTAATAATTTAAATGTTCTATATAACATGATCTATAACCCCTCCTTAGCCTTTCTAAGCTCTCGCCAATATTATTAGAGGTTCTTGGTTAAGACGATTAATTTCATTTACAATTTTTTCTCTCATTTCTTTCGTGTCTGGGTTCCCATTTTAGTAAACGACATTCTTTAAGTGACTCCATAGAAAAGTGTCCAAAATTGTAATATCTGGACTATTAGGTGGCCATCTAATAGTGCCAATAACGCCCAATCCACTGATTGTATCGGCGATTGAAATACTGCACAACTTGACGAACAGCATGGGACGGCGCTCCGTCTTGTTGCCAAATTATCTTGCGATACGTTTCAAGTGGCAATTCTTCTAAAATGTCCTCAATATCATTTTCGAAAATTGAGATATCTTTCTAGTTAAGGACCCCCTCATAGAATATTGGCCGACAATTCTATTGTTAATCACCCCACCAGACATGAAGAGAAGACCTCCCTTGGTATTTAATCTCTTGAACATTTCTGGGATTTTGTCTTGCCCAGTTGTGCGTATTGCGTCGGTTAAAAACATTCCCGATGTAGTGAACGTAGCTTCATCCGTCCAAAGAATCGTTTGAAACAGGGTAGGATCGTTATTTGTTCATGGATTAAAAATTTTGGGGAAAAAAAATAAATTGAAAGCGAAGTTCCTTTTGTTCACGTGTTAAATGCTGCACTGGAAGAACGTGATATGAAGATACTTTAAAAAATTTTAGTGTTCTCTGAACCGTCGCATAGGTTACTCTTCTTCTTGCAGGGCCATACCTCAAGTCTCTAACAGCGTCAGTAATTGACTTATGGGGTACAAAGTAAAATAATTTAGAATAGCTGATCCCGGTTTCTTTTTTATTTTTTTTTTTTTTTTTTTTTTAAAAATTTTTTTTTTTTTTGTTTTTTTGGGGGGAAAAAAAATTTTTTAAATTTTTTGAAAAGGTTTTAAACCTTTTTTTTTCCAAAACTTTTTAAAAAAAAAAAAAAAAAATTTTTTTTTTTAAAAAAAAAAACCCCCCTTTTTGGGGGTTTTGGAAAAAATTTTTTAATTTTTTTTTTTTTTTTTATTTTTTTTTTTTTTTAAATTTTAAAAAATTTTTTTAAATTTTTTTAAATTTTAAATTTCCTTTGGGGAAAAAATTTTTTTTGAATTTCCACCTTTTTGGAAAAACCTTTTTTTTTTTTTTTTTTTGGTTTTTTTTTTTTTAAAAATTTTTTTATTTGGGGAAGAAATTTTTTAAATTTTTTTTTAAAAAAATTAAAATTTTTTTTTTTTTTTTTAAAAAAAAAAATAAAATTTTTTTTTTTAAAAAATTTTTTTTTTTTTTTTTAAAAAAAAAACCCCCCTTTTTTTTCCTTTTTTTTTTTAAAAAAAATTTTAAAAAATTTAAAGGGAAAAAATTTTTCTTTCCCCCCTTTTTTTTTAAAAAAAATTTTGATTTAAAAAAATATTATTTGGTTAAATCGACCCCATTGATTGGTGCCCACACAAAATTGACCATATAGAAAATAATTATTAAAAAAATATCTGTTACCGTTTTTTGTAATAAGAAAGCAATTTAAATTAAAATTATTTAAAAAGGTAATTAAAAATAAAATGACTTGAAAAAAAATTAACCCAGAATTAGAAAATAATATTTCATATACCGGGTGGTGCGTCGCCGAGCGGAACATAAAATCCATGTGATTAAGGGGTCTATTATTTTTCCCCTACCGGGTGTCCAGAAAGAAGGACGGATCTGAGAAAATTTTATCGCACAGGTTGGGAAAAAATATTTTATAAAGTGGTCAAGAAAAGCAAATATTTTCGTTCCTGAAATGGCCGCTAGGGGGGTCAATCTTGAATCTAAAAAAGTGATGTTTCTGTGAATTTTGCTATATTAACCTAACAAAAATACGATCTTTAAAGTCGAGGGATATCTGAATTTTTTGACAATTTTTATATCTCTAAAAATGAAGTGCTGGGGTATTCAAGGGTTTCCATTAAATAACCTCTATATCTTCGAAAGGTTGAGCCGATTTTAACAGCTTAGGCTAGTTGACAAGAGTTTTCTTGGGCTATACATGTTATAATATTTAAGTTGTTAGTTTCACATGTTCTAGAGGGCTTTTTACGATATTCCGACTGAAATGGTTATTTTTCTCAAAAAAATTAAATGCATTGGTATATTTTTTTCATGAAAAAGTAGCTTAATAAAGCCTAAACAAGCTCGCGAAAACCGTATCTCGATATATTATTTCTTATCTAAAATTTAGGCCGAAGAAAATTTTATACGTCAATATCTCAAAAACTATAAATGCTACAAGAAATATTACATAACATCAATTATGTATTTTTACCAAACCTCTAATTTAGGTTATATAATCTTTTCGTCTAAATGCAATACTTTACAAGTTAAAATCAAAAAATCGAATTTTCAGGGGTTTTTCAAGGTATACCCCTAGAATTCGCTTTTTTGATTATAACTCGTAAAGTGCTGCATTTAGATGAAAAAATTATGTAACCTAAATTAGAGGGTTTGTAAAAATACACAATTTATGTTTTATAAAATTTCTTGTAGCTTTTATAGTTTTTGAGATATTGACGTATAAATTTTTCTTTGGTCTAAATATTAAGTAAGGGACAAGATATTGAGATGCGGTTTTCGAGAGCCTGTTTAGGCATTAATTAGCTACTTTTTCATAAAGAAAAAGTTATACCAATGCATTAAATTTTTTTGAGAAAATTAACCATTTCTGTCGGAATGTCGAAAAAAGCCCTCTAGCGGCAACATGTAAAACTAAAAACTTCAAATATTTTAACAATTATAGCCCAAGAATAGCTCTTTTTAACTAGCCCAAGGTTGTTAAAATCGGCTCAGCCTTTTCGAAGATACATGGTGTGTTTTACGGAAACCGGGATACCCCCACCACTTTATTTTTAGAGATACAGCAAATTTGTCAAACAAAAAGATTAGATTATCCTCGACTTTAAGATCAGGTATTTTTGTTACATTATTATAGCAAAACTCACAGAAACATCACTTTTAGATTCAAGATTGCAGTTACGCTCCCTAGCGGCGATTCAAACTTGAAAATAATTTAGCTATTTCTCTTGACCACTTTTACTAAAAATATTTTTTCCCCAACGCTGTGCGATAAATATTTTCTGACATACAGCTGGCGTTCCTTCTTATTTGGACACCCGGTACATGTTACAGAAAAAATGTAACTTTTTGAAGAGCCTAATCTGACAAGCTCTCGTGCCAAGTTTCAAAAAATTTTAATAAGCGAATCTTGAATTATTCAATTAAATGTAATTGCAAAATTACCAAATTTTCGGTTCAGGTAAAACCACACAGGCACCAGTAAAATAAATATTGTCCCTGACATGAGGAAAAGTGTCAATAAATCAGTGACAGTCGGTATTTGAAAAAAAAATATAAATTATTCAATCGACGAAAAAGTATTAATAATTAAGTAGCATTGAGGGAAACAGTTTTAGAGCATCTAATATATATATATATATATATATATATATATATATATATATATATATATATATATATATATATATATATATATATATATATATATATATATATATATATATATAATATATATATATATATATATATATATATATATATATATATATATATATATATATATGTATATATCTGAAATGTTTTCAGTTTATTTTCCCACCAAGCCCATTCCATCCATTTCTACTATTAAACGTATTGTAGTAAGTTCGAGTCCAAAGGTACCGTACTAAATAATTGTAAATGTTCAACTCAGGATATCGAAAATAGAGCCGAAGAAAGAGAGAACAGAGATTTTAATATTCTACTGAGTGTGGAGAAAACAAAATGGTTAGTACGAGGGTTCTTGGGCAAGAGGTAAATAAACATCATACAACGGTATTGTGCACTTTGAAAAAACACAAATATTATTCGTATAAATTCGAAAACATCAAGAGCTGCAGGAAGGAGATGAAGAGCAAAGAATGGCATTTTGTTTTGAAATGATGGAAAGAGCAAATAACGATAGGATTTTTTTAAATATTTGTTTTACCTATGAATGTAGATTCACCCTCAACAATGAACTAAATGTTCAGAATTGCCGGTATTGGAGCCAAGAAAATGAACATCGCTTTGTTCATACTCGGACACAATATCCTCAAAAAAATGTATACGTGGGAATTATCGGACACCATATCATTGGACCCTTTCTTATGGACTATAACCTGACAGCAGAAACCTATTTGGACTTATTTCAAAATCAAATTGGACCCGCCTTGAAAAAAGCTGTTCGGAAAGATCAAATGTTCCGGTACCAAATGAATGGTTGTCCCGCCCATGATGCCCGTATGATTAGGGAGTACCTGGGAAATGCTTTTAACGGCAATATTATTGGTCCACGGTACCGCATACTTTGGCCAGCCAGGTCACCTGATCTTTCACCGAATGACTTCTTTCTGTGGGGTCACTTAAGAAGTGTCATTTATAAAAGTGTAAAATTTGAGAATTTAATCCAGCTACAAAACGCGTATTCGTTAGAATGTAATAAAATTTCGCAATATCAACTTAGCAACGTTAGAAATTAATTTTATGATCGGTTGGGATATTGTTTAGTTGTTAATTGTTTGAACATTTGATTAATTAATGTTTTTATGTAATTCTCTATTATTTTTAAACAGTTATTGTATTTTAATTCATTTTATTTTTCCACACCTAGTCAATGATCAATATACAACTAGATGTATCACCGGCCAGATTTGTGTGTCTTCTGTTGTAATATGCCGCAGACGCCTTGCTGCCATATTTCAGTCCATAAGTCTTTAAGTGCTCTAAAATATTTGAAACTTTTTCCATTTTATTACATGTAACTGCACTCAGTATTTTGCTAAATTATTTAGATTTTAAAATTACACATTTAAAATTATTTTTAAATCTGCATTTGCCACAGTATTTTCCGCACTACTTATAGTCATTTTGTAAAATCTGTTAAACACGTTGAAAAACCAAGTGTTTTGGCATCATAGCGTCACCCAGGAGGTGCTGCCCCCATAAATAAATAAAGTATTTACCAATTTAAAACGATCGATATCTTCAAAGCGACAATAATAAACCCTTACAACTCGGTAGGCCACGATTTTGCAAAAGTGTGTAAATAATATACAGTGGCGGCGTAAAAATAAATACGTTTTGTTTAATAATTTAAAATAAACGACTTTATTGTGTTATAGACTATAGATTATTATGTCGAAAACATCAATTTAACCATAGGTAAATTAGATGTCAGAAATAGCGCTTGGTAATTTTAATGTTAATTAATGAAAAAAAAAAAATCATATGGTCATTATATATATTTTACTCACACATTCATTTATTCATACACCTACTTGACCTATGAAGATAAAATTTGCAACAAAGGTTGACTATGAGCAAAAGACGTTGGCTAGGAATTTTAGGAAATTCACCCCTTAAAGCGGTAGAATGGGGGATGGGTGAAAGTTTGTATTAAACTTCGTCATTTCTGGACTTAGAAGTATGAAAATTGTTATTTAGGTTTTTAATTATGATTAGAAATGATCTGTCTTAATATTTTTTTAAATTACATCTGTTGGGGAGGTAAATGGGGATGAAAGTAATATGTACAGAAAAATAAGCATTTTTGAAGCTGTAAATATGCGAGTTGGTAATTAGACTTCTAAATACCCAGAAAAATAAAAGACTAGCTAAGAAAGGATTTTGGGAAACTTCCCTCCCCCTAAGAAGGTAAAATGGAGGGGATGGGCCATGGATCTTCGTAATATTGTTTATATTTAAATAATAAATGGTCAGGCGCATGTCTAGCCACATGTATACTTTAAGATTCCGTAATAAAAATGTCAGGTCTTGTGAATACGTGAGTTCAGCCCTTTGTGACGAAGATACCATATTTTTATGCAAACTATTATTCCCATTTTAACCCTTCACCTCCCCCCAAAAGTTGTTGTTCCAAAAATATTAAAACATATTATTTTACGAACTCTCACCTCCTATGCTTTTTTTGGGGAGGAGCGTTTGAAAAATCTTTTCTAGCTAACGTCTTTTATTTTGAGGGGGAATTAAAATCTAGTTACCAACTTCCGTTATTACAACTTTATAATTGACACTTTTTCTATTCAAACTATTATTCCTTTTTTAACAACCAAAGGGTTTAATTTTAAAGATGTTAAAACAAATAATTTTTAATCGTAATTAAGAACCCTTATACCAATTTTTATACTTTTAAGTCCATAAATGACATAGTTCGATGCAAACTTTCACTCCTTATTTTACCCCTTTAGAGGGGAATTTCCTAACATTTTTCTTAGCTAACGTCTACCATTTTGTTGGTTATAGAAGCCTAAATACCAACTTCCATATTGCTGCATTAAAAATGACAATTTTACGATACAAAGTTTTATCGCCATTTTAACTCCCCTTATATATATATATATATATATATATATATATATATATATATATATATATATATTTATTGTATAATAATAGCAATAGTTTACTGTATTATTTGAAATGTCTAATATAATAGTTTTTTAACACACCCCTTTTACAAGAATAAATAAATAGCATATTAGTATATTATTTATGTTGTGCCGACAACGTCTTTCTCTACCGCAAAGCAAGGCTGCCTCTGGCGGGTATATGCTTGAAGGGTATTGCCAAAAATGTACTGCACTGGCACTTTGATGAAACGTCCCTGTTAAATCTGTCTGCACCATCTTACGGTCATTTTTAGTACTAAGCGGCGAACGTAATCTATGTTCAAAGTAAGTAGATTCCTAAGCTTCGGAATAGCGGTTTTAGCGCTTGCAGCGTCCATGTGTCTAAGTACGAAATTCTACACCAACGCCGTCTGGTATCGATACTTCGAACCCAGGCCGTTAAGGAGTTATATGGGGTTTTACCGGGGTAATTAATCTATGAGTATATATATTTTTGACCTAGTAAAATGTTAATAGTTCAGTTCTCTCTTTTTTTCGGATCTATTTTCGATCTTTTGAGTTAAGCATTTACAATTATTTATTGCCATGGCTTTGGACTCGAATTTACTGACAATTCGTTTAATGGTTAAAATGGACCAGATAGGCTTGATGGGATAATAAATTGAAAATATTTTAGATACTGCTATTGGTTTAATTAAATTCTAGTATAATAATTTTTTTTTAATGATCGATAGTAATAATTGGTATTAGTTAAACTTAATTGTTACATTAAATAGAAGGTTTGATAAAAAATAATGTTAACGTGTCTTTTACTTTGATACTAATGTATGTAAGATTGATGAAACGAAAAAAAACATTCCTTGTATTCGGCTGTACGTCAGATTTGACAAAGCCTTACAACAAATTGTGTGCTGGTGGCTGGTGTCTGTTTTGTTTTACCTGAACCGAAAATTTGGTAATTTTGCAATTACATTTAATTGAATAATTCAAGATTCGCTTATTAAATTTTTTGAAACTTGGCACGAGGGTTTGTCAGATTGGTCTCTTCAACAAGTTATCGTACATTTTCTCTGTAAAATGTACAGGGGAGCCAATAATTAACCCCCTTAAAATTTACATGGGATTTCCTATGTTCCGCTCAGCGACGCATCACCCGGTATATAATGCCGCTCTGTATCATATTTTTCAATTTATTTCGGTTGTTATCGACTGAGTTTTTCATGACCAAGTTACCCTTAATTTTTAATTATAAGTTATAAATTATCCTCTCTAATATAACTTTTTTTTATTACAGCTTAAATCCTTACAACTGGAATGGTCCCACAACTGGAAAGCTATTCAAGAAAAACAACTGCCACCCCTTCCATCAGAAAACGCAACACACAGTCGTCATCACAAAATACTACGGCAACACATCATCTATTTGGAAAAAAGCACCAAATCTCTTCACAAGGAAAATTATTTCCTAAAGTCCAAACTGTCTAAAATGGAAGCTGAAATTGAAAAACTTAAAGAAATCAATAATAAAGTAGACCTTTCCGTCGATAACTTTGACAGAATCAACGGCAACGATATTAACAATTACATAGCAACAAACAAGATCCAGGAGGTGGTACCCTTGGTTAAAACAAATAAATTAATGGACGAACAGTTGACATCCATCACTGAACAACAGCTGATCAATACAGAAACAATCACCAACCTCTCAAAACAGATGACTAATTTCGACAAACTTCATTTGTCTATGCTGGAACTTCTAGAAAACGTGGAAACTCTGGAAAACAAAGTAAACGGTGGTTTTCCGGAATTCCGCAAAGAAATTTCCAAGGTCGAGAGTCAGGCTGGCCAGATTTCTTCTGACCTGGCCCTGCTTAAAGAAGATCACATGAATATGAGAGATTCGATGAAAGCTATTAGTTTTTCCGTATCGAAATTGCAAGACCGATCGACTGAAGATAAGGAAAAGCTGGAAAAGTTTAATGATCATTTAAAAATTTTGGAACAACACACGGTGGTGCAAAATTCTAGATTGCACGATCATATACTAAAGGTAAATAAAACCATTAGGTTATTTATATAAATATTAGAGGCCCACAAAAAAGATTTTCTGGAGTATTTTTTTCCCAGAACACGAATCCGAATTTAAAATTGGGGGTCGAAGAGCAAATAATCGAGAAAGGACGTAATGTCAGATATTAACGATTTTTTTTTTTAATTTAAAACGTCAATATCTTAAAAACTATAAAATGTACACGAAATTTTATATGACATAAACTACAGTGTGTCCAGGATGAGCGAATTTATACGTAAAAATGACAACAAATTTTGGGGTTGAAATTTGACCGTTTGCATCAGCCCTGCTTGATTAAAAAATAAAATTTAGCATATTTTTATTTTTAAAAATCAACATGCCTTGATACTGACATTTTTTAATTTTTATGAGTAGGTAAAGTAGTATTTTAGGCAAGATATAAAAAAGTTTATAAGAAAAAGTTGTTTAGAATGCAAATTATGCCGAATAGAATTTCAAAACCCTACTCTACTTTGATTTTTACGTTTTGTTTAACAATTAATTTTTATTCATATATTATAATAAGTAAATAATTTAAACGTAAAAATCAAAGTAGGCCTAGGGTTATGAAATTCGGTATTCGGGCATATTTGCATCTAAACAAGTTTTTCTTATAAACTTTTTTAAATCTTGCCTAGAAATACTACTTTACCTACTCATAAAATTTAAAAATGCTTGTATCAAGGCATGCTTGATTTTAAAAAATAAAATTTGCTAAATTTTATTTTCTAATCAAAGGGCTGATGCCAAACGGGCAAATTTCAACTCCAAAATTTTTTGTCATTTTTACGTATAAATTCGCTCATCCTGGGACACACTGATATATTTTTACAAGACCTTTAATTCAAGTTATATAACCTTTTTGTCTAAATGCAATATTTTTCGAGTTATAACCAAAAAACCGAATTTTCAGGATTTTTTGTAAGTAAGCCTCTGGAAAAAATTTAAAAATATATTTTTTTAATTTTTGTTTTTTTTGCAAAGTTTGGGATTCAAATAACTAAAATAAATGATTTATTATTAAAAGATCCAAAAATTATGATTATTAAATATATATATATATATATATATATATATATATATATATATATATATATATATATATATATATATATATACAGATGCACAGATTCGAGTGCATGCATGGGGATTTTGGAGAAACCGTAAGAGATACGAAGTCGGTTAATTATGGCAGTGCGCATTTAGGTGCCTACAACATGCCAATTAGAAAGTTGTAAAATTCCGAGTACTCCGGAGATATCCGGAAAAAACCGAAATTTGGTGATTTCGTTTTTATTTTTCTGACGTTATTTAAAGAGATATGGAAAAACAAAAGGCCTTTATGGCCACTTTTAAGCTCTACAAAACAGCGTTGAGAGATTTTCGTACGACGTTTCGTTTTCGTTAGACCATCATCAACTTTATTTTTTAAATACGGACCTGGATTTTTATTTAATTTTTTGAACCCCTTATTATCCCAATTATAAAAATGTATTACTTCTAATAAGTACTTAACAAATATGAAACGCCCCTATAAGAAATGATGTGCGTTCCTTGTCTCACTCATTGTCTCTTATGGAAAATATGTTTATTTAACAAAAAAATATTAAGTGTTATACATCATTGTAATTGGGATTATGACTGCTTCAAAAAAATGCAATAAACAATTGAGTGCCGTATTTAAAAAATAAAGTTGATATGGTTTAACGAAAACGAAACGTCGTACGAAATCTCTCAACGCTGTTTTGTAGAGCTTAAAAAGTGGTCATAAGAAAGTGTCTTTTGTTTTTTATCTCTTTAAATAACGTCAGAAAAAATTAAACGAAATCAGCAGTTTGGTTTTTTCCGGATATCTCCGGAAGTACTCGGAATTTTAAATTTTCAATCGGCATGTTGCTAGGCACCTAAATGCGCAACTTTGCCATAGTTTAACCGACTTGTATCTCTTACGGTTCGAGATCCAATGCATGCACTGAATCTGTGGCACCATTTATATATATATATATATATATATATATATATATATATATATATATATATATATATATATATATATATATATATATATATATATATATATATATATATATATATATATATATATATATTATTTTGGACTGAAATTTTTTGTTATTACATTTTCGTTTATATCTCTTTTATTATTTATCTTATTAAAAATGTTTATATAATTTTTTTATAGACAATTTGGAAAGCTCTCATTTTAGTTGTGGTCCAAACATTCCGTGGTAGCAGGTTTCTGTCGGTAAATGAGATCGAACGCTGTAAGAACAACACCGATACGTCCCGGTCTCATATGGCAAACCCGTATAAAACCGTGACGTATCGGTGTTATGTTAACAGCGTTCGATCTCTACCTTGTTGGTTTTTTAAAGATTTTTCGATTTTTTTGCTGTTTGACCCCCAATTTTGAGTTTAGATTCGTGTTCAGCGGAAAAAAAACACCAGAAAATCTTAGTCCAACACCCAGTCCCCACACACCACTTTTTTTGTGGACCTTTACATAAAATTTATAACTACACTTCCACAAATGGCTCAATGTAAACTATCACTCCGAAATTCAATCCATTTATTTAAAAACTTGTTTTCGAAACGTTTCGTCGAAATATTTGACATTTTCAAGTGATGTAGTTTGCTCTGCGTAAAGACTTGTTTTACATTTAATGACAATTTATTTTTGATACAAAATTTACACTAGCTACAATTTTTTGCCATCTGCCAAGTTTCTAGCCTAAAGTATTTCGAATTTTTACAAGCCTGTACTAAATATTTTAGTTTTAATAAATCCGTTATTGAAGGCCTTTTTTGTGACTTAATATTGTATTTATAATTTTCAAAACAGAGCCGTTAAACTTGGTGCAAACTTCAAGGTTTAAAATCAAGGTTTTTCCATAGATTTCTTAGATTAACAAAATCTTACCATTTTTAGAAAAGTTATTATTAGTGTAATGTTTTATGGCTTTACATCACCGGCCTTTCAGTAACAAAATGAAGTAAAGAAAAGAAAGACCTTTTTTCACATGTATGTCCTGGAAAGAGACATCAATACTTTTTTAAGCTCTTCCTTGATTATTTCTTTTTTTCTTATTGACTATATAAGCCGAGCTCCTTTCTGGACTTTGGGACTATTTGTACTGACGTTATAAAATTTTCTTTGTTTTTAACGAAATTATCTCTATTTTTTACGGCATCGGTAATGCCTAAATTTTCATGCTTTGCTACAATATTTCTTTTATTATTATTAATAAATTTGATATTTAATACAAAACACTGATAAACTATATTATTACCAGTAAATTTATAGGTAAATATTCTCCTTATAAAAAGAATTAACTAGATTGGATTTCTTAAATTAATATACCTTCACCATTTTGTCCAGAATGTTATTAGTACACTTTAATCTGTTTTATAGAAATTACATATTTACCAATTTTGTAATTAATTATGGTTTGTGGGTGCCTAAATATAAAAAAAAACAGTTGCTGAAAATCGCACTTTCTGCAAAAAACGAATTAAAAAAATCATAATAATACATGGATTAACTAATTTTTATGCAAAATGTAATAAAACCACAATTTACTTTGTTATACTGTAGATTTTATTTTTCTTTTAAGAGTGACTGCAGTTTCGATATACAATATTATTGTCAAACGTCTTGTCGAAAACATAGTAATTCAAAACTGCACTCACGTTAAAAAAATAAAATCTGAGTCAGATTAACAAAGTAAGGTAATTTTTTACTTTACGGACACGAGGCCGGTTTTCATGAATTTTTGTATACGGGGGTTTTTTGGGGTGCTGATTACGAATCTAAAATCGTTTTTTTCGGCATCCTTTGGTTTTTAAGTTATGAGGCCTCAACATGGACTAACCTCAAAACGGATATTTTCTCAAAATTCCTCCTTCTTGAAACCGATTACCATCAAAAGCCAACTAACGCTGATTGGGCACTTATATATTAAACGAATACACTAAAATTTAAAAAAGTTTAGTGCTAATTTTTAGTAAAAAACACCTTAAATAAATCCAGTTTTTTATTTGTTTACAACTTAATTATAAATTAGGCAAACCGTTATACATCATATATATTCTTACAACGTACATTTGAGGTGATTTTTACTAAAAATAGACAATAAATTATTGTAAATTTTAGTGTATTAGTTTAATATATAAGTGCTTAATCAGTGTACGTTCCCATTTGTTGGTAATCAATTTTAAGAAGGGAAAATTTTGAGGTTAGTCCACTTGGAGGCTTTATAATACAAAAACCAGAGGTTGCCGAAAAAATTGATTTTAGATTCGTGATTCGCGCACCAAAAAACCCCCGTATACAAAAATTCATGAAAATCGGCGTCATGTCCGTAAAGTAAAAATTTTAGTTTTATTATCATTTTGCATGAAAACGTACTGTCGCAAAAACAACCTTTAATACATTCTTCTAACTAATTTTTATTGTCTACAATGCGTGATTTCAAATGTTTTTACAAGTGATCAAATCAAAGTTTCAGTTTGAGGTCTAAAATCCCATATATAATATACTTAGAATATACATTTAAAAGTAGAACTTTTAACTTTTTAATTAAATTATTAAGAGAGTTCAGAGTTTCTAATTGTTTTCCTAGATCTGCCCAAAAATAGGTCAGAACAAAGTTAGCTAATATTTATTGATCATATCTAAAAATAAAACGAAAACATGTTTTTAAGAAACATTTTATATCTCGTACGGTTACAAATTACCAAATTTATCATGTTTAAAGTATTTACTTTTAATACTTCTTTAAGCTTTATTAGATGTCACTATTAAAATTGAAATAAACTTAACGTAATCGTAGCCGACATGGTGTCGGGGTGAGATAAGCATATGGCCAACTTTTGGCAGCATCCCGTGGATTAAAAAAACATACTGTTTCATATATTAATTTTTCATACGGTGCCCCAGAATGAAAATACATTTCCAAATGCGTACCGTTTAATTTACTTTTTAAACTACAATAGGCAAGTTTTATATTTTTTCTAAATGGTACCCAAACATATTTTGTGTACTCGTTGCTCTATAAAAAAATAATCAAAAACTAAAAATTTAAATACTACCAAAAACGCGCTTCACTGCTATGACGTTAGCAGTCCCAAAAACTCGATGATACGAATTCTATTTCCTCTTTTGCTTCTTTCCTGGGAGCCGTCTTGATTCACTACCGGAGGCAGCGCAGCCTCATGGGCTTTTTGTGCCTAATCTCCCCATTATCTTTTATATCAATCCTCTCATTAGTCTTGTTCCTTCTACAAGTCTGTATAACCCCGGGACTGGTTGGTTGATATATTCCTGTGGGCTCATTTCCGGTTGCCCAAATAATGCATGTCTTTTGTGATTTAACGCTTCACATTCACACAGTATGTGGTAGGCTATTTCTTCCCCCTCGTCGCACTTTCTGCAACTTGGGTCCCCATTGTATAAGCCTATCTTGTGTAGGTGTCCTCTTAGATTATCATGCTCTGTTAGCAACTCTACTGTTATGAGAAGTATTCTCCTACTTTGACTGAGTAGTTCTTTCTTCGTTCTTTTGGATGGGCCTCCTATAAAGCTTTTTCCATGTCTAATTTTACTGAGATTTCCGCAGTATTCTTTGTGTTTGTTTCGGATCCATTTCCTGGTTTGCCCTCGTCCTGTAGTTGTGGTCACTCCAAGGACATGTTCTGGCCCAAAGTATGGTGAATGATCCTTTTGTTACTTCATCCCAATTTTACACGTTGCTCTTTTGTATCCGGATCACCAGTCTATTGCATATTCGCTTCCATTTCTGGGGTTATGGCAGTCCCTGTCGAGACTTGAGCACTTTGGATTTTCTTTTGCACAGTGCAGTAAAGCATATTTTCGTCTTAAAGACAGACTGTTGTTCCTAGTGGAATGGAGAATTGTCAATTTTCATTTCACTGTACACGCCCGCTCAGTTGACCGCCTGCTCAACCGTGCGGGAGATCGGTTGCTGCCACTCCTTCGATCGGAATTTTACCTCAAAGTTTTTGTTGAATGAGTATTGGGGAATCATCTGGTCTTTCTCTCGTCAGGATGTTGCCGCAACCACTTTTATGTTGTTGTATCCCAACTAGCGTAGACACCAGTTGGTTCGTTGCAGTCGAAGTAGCTATTCTTCCTTCCATCACTATGAGGTTAAGTGGTGAAGGTCTAAGAGACACTCCATGGCTGCTGTTGGATTTTCTACGAATTCTACTGAATAATTCTGTACTACATAGGTCATCCTTAAAAACTTTTACAAGATTAATAATCCCTTTTTATTTTTAGCTAATAAAAATAAATAATTAAATTTAAACGACTTAAATTGAACCAATTTTCTTAACGCTTACATCTGTGGAAAGTCGTTTTAGATTCGTATATTTTGTAATTTCATAGTAAATACTTTTAGGCAAATTTTTTTATTTAAATAAACCAGCATTATTATTATTATGTAAAAAAGATAACCAAGTATGACTGGTATAATTAATATATGCTAAATAAAATACTAAACGTTATAGTCACTAATTTTATTAAAATGTTTTATTAACTTCAAATACTAACAGTTTCCTTTGCTTGCTTTCAGGAAGAAGCAACGACAGTGGACACTAACGCAACAAAATCAACATCCACCTAGTTGAAGAACTCAAAAGCTTCGAAAGCGAATACAAAAGCATCGTCAACAAACTACCTAGAGACTGTGGTTCAGTGGACGGTCCCAAAGGAATCTATCTCATATCCCCAGGAGAGGCAGAACCGATTTTGGCCCATTGCGATCACGGCTGGACTACTATCCAGAAGAGATACGATGGCAGCATTAATTTTAACCGAAACTGGAACGAATACAGCAACGGCTTTGGAAGCGCAACAGGAGAACACTGGTTGGGAAATCGAAATCTACACCACTTAACCAAAGACAATTGCACAATGCTACAGATTAACTTAAAAGATATCTATGGAAAGTACTGGCAGGCATCGTACGAACACTTTCACGTAGCTGATTTTACCCAAGGTTTTAAACTGCTGGTATCTCATTACCATGGCAATGCTAGTGACGCTATGGATTATCAGAATCGGATGGAGTTTTCCACTGTAGACAACGACAGAGATATTTCCAATACACATTGTGCGAGTAATTACGAAGGAGGATGGTGGTTCTCACATTGTCAACGTGCCAATTTAAACGGCAGATATAACCTGGGGTTAACGTGGTTGGACAGTTCTAGAAACGAGTGGATTGCAGTAGCACAAAGCGAGATGAAAGTTAAGCGAAGAGATGTATGTTAGACAAAGACATTAGGGTGATTTTTTTGGGACATTTCTTTTTTCGTTGCCACCGTAAAATTTTGTTGAAAATATCCCCAAAAAAATTTCCTGAAAGTTTTAGCCCTTAATATTGATATTAAGTACTCGCTCAAAGCGTGTGAGGATTTTCCTTTAAAAAACACGTGAGGTGCCTCTCAAGGTCACAAGCAGACAAAGGTGCGCCGACCGAAACGGGTGAATCCGTTTCGTAAGGTGCCCCTGAAGTCACCGGCGCCTGTTTCACGGGGAAGGGCTAATCCATTCGGAACAAATAAGTGCTTAGGAAGGGTTCCCTGAATCCAATCAGAGGGCGGACAGAACCGCCTTTATAGGAAAAAGGGTTCCCTAGCTTTAAACAGAAAGCGGATAGGGCCGTTTTCATAGGATAAGGTAGCTACTCACGTCACTAGACCGGGAGAGGAGGGCATGATGGATCTAATCGTCTGCTCGTCATACTCTCCAAGAGACTGGGACGCCAGAACACATCAGAACACATTGTGCTCGTGTCCGGTAGCGACACGAGTAAGAGGAGATGTAAGAACTCTCTCCCAATCTGGTATCGGATTCATTAGAAGTTCGATCCTATTGGGAGGAATATAAAAAGGTGTGAGCCACAATAGACCGAGCGGTCGCAGTGGAGGGCGTAAAAAGTCCACTCACTTTAAACCTACCTACCTAATATGTCATTTTTTTATGTCATTTATGAGAAAATGATATAAAAACAGAATTTTATGAAAAAAATTAGGTTTAGTAACCCGTACTACCTCGCCGGTGTGAGTTGACACTTTTGTAGAGCATTCAATTCTCAAAAAATCCCGTCTTTGGCGAGACGATAACATAAAATGCTGCTGAGTTATAGATTTAAAAAAAAGGATCAAAGTTTTTTTTAAATCTTCTCATCATCTCTCAACGCTTTGGGCGAGTAGTTAATATTAATATTAAGGGCTGAAACTTTCAGGGAATTTTTTTGGGGGTATTTCCAACAAAATTTTACGATGGGACCAAAAAAATAGCCTCAAAAAATCACCCTAAAAGACATATTAATGATACGTGCTGGAACAAGCATATACAAATCAATAAAAAACTAGCAGGGTAAAGATTTTATGGAGTCACATTGCTTTACCATGTGGTTTGTGAAAAGATGGATGTTGTTAAAGACATGGAGTTGGAAAACAACTATTCTTAACTTATACATTTTTTTGATTGTGAGTTACCTTTACACTTTACAGGATGTTTTAAAAAATATATCTCATCGCATAATGGGGGATACCTTGGTCAAAAATAAGACAAACAGGTTATACAGGCTGCGGCAGCATAACTTCCTTTTTTCAAAACTTAATAAAATGCATTGTATGAATCAAAAAGTTTTAATTTGGTTTTTACAATGTTGGTACATACCTAAAGTTTTGTTTTGCATAGCTTTGAAGAGCAAATCACGTAGGTGACGTCCCCCATTCTCGATACATTGAGTAAACCGATTTCTGGCGCTTCCATGACTCTTTCAAGCATGGCAGGCGTTATGTTGGAAATTTCTTTCTGGATGTTGTTCTTTAAATTTTAAAGGGTCCTTGGACGGTTCACATAAACACGGAATTTCAAAAAACCCGATAGAAAAAAAATCACAAGCGGATAAATCGGGAGATCGTGCCGGCCATTGCAGATAGCCCCTGAACAAAAAAGGAAGTTATGCTGCCGCACCAGAAATCGGTTTACTTAAGGTATATTTTCGTTGGGAGTACTCGCCTTGAAATTTGCTAGAAAATGGAACCACTTCGGTTCAGGTCCCGGGGTATAGCGAGCTGAGCCCTATTGATCCCTATGAACTTTCAGATCGCCTGCAACAAAAAAAAACCCCCCCAAAACTCAAAAATCAAGAAAACCAATCTACGTTTCGGTGGCAAGTCGGTCACCGTTGTCAAGACGAAATTAAAAGAATATCAAAATGCAAATTTAAACAAAGTTTTTACAGGCGATCTGCAAGTTTATAGGGGTCAATAGGGGTGAGCAGGCTCAGCTCGCTATACTCCGGGACCTGGACAGAAGTGGTGCCATTTTCTAGCAAATGTCTAGGCGAGTACTCCCAACCAAAAATATACCAAAACATGAATCCGAATCAATCCGAATTCAAACATTTTCTTTCATCTATCTTAAAAGTGGGGTCGTTTTGGAGCTATATTGACATGTCTTATTTTTGGCCAAGGAATCTTCCATCAAGCGATGGCATAAGTTTTTTGAGTTACCCTGTATATTAATATTACATTCCAAAGATAACTTAAAAACTTAGTTAATGTTTCTGTTTATTATAAAGGATGTACCAGCTTATGTCCAACTTTTTGGTATATAATTAGAATACCTACTTAACAAAAATAGTAATAGTTTTCCAAAAGTCCAATCTTTATAGCAAAAAAAAAGGTCATCTTTGTAAACAGTAATTTTTTAAAAAAGGCCTTTTTTTTCGTTTTCTTTTAAATATAACAAAAAGTACTGGCTATATCACTTTACTTATAAAAGACCGTTCGTAGAGAATTAAAAAACCTACAAAATGGTTTTTGAAAAATTCTCGATCCGACCATTTTTCACCGAGAAAAGCCGGAATAACGCTTAAAACAGACATTTTTTCAAAAATTCGTATCTCCGTTAATTTTCAATATTACGGGCTGATTTTTTGGAAAATGATAATCATATATAATATCACAAGAGAAAAAATTTGTCGGCAAAATATTCGAAAGGTATGAATGAAACTTTGTTGGTTGTGGTTAGTTGTGGTTAGTGATTTTATCAAAAATTTCATGAGCGAAATTATCGAAAAGCAACAAACTTAAATAAAACCTTGAGAACAATTTTGCCTACATAATTTTTTTCGAGTGGTATTCGTCATGACTATTTCACGTAAGGAGATTTTGAAAATAAACAGAACACAGAATTATTTTATTTAAAAAAATTGCCATCAAAACAAGTAAACTAAAAACTACCTAATTATTTATATAAAATGTGCAATTATAATAATTATTAGTTTGAGCGCTGTTTTTTCAACCACAGCAGATTGAGTTTGTACCTGGACCTGAGTACTCGTAGAGGCCGAAGCTTCATTTTCCTTATTTTGTCGCAAATTGTTAATTAAATTTAGGTGGTGCTCTGGATTCAGCTGAAGATATGGTTTTAAAGAGTTGGTACTAGAATATCCCGTGAGCTTAATAGCTTCTTGATCACCAACTCCATTTTTTGTTAAAGTAGAGATTGCAGAAGATCGATGGGAATGATTGGAATTTTAATTTTTTTTTGTATCTAAGCCAATTTTTTCAGCAGATTGTTTTGTCCACTTTGATAAGGTATTTAAGCCCAAAGGCATGTTTTGGTACCATACTCCTTTTTTCCAGTTGGGATGTATAGTTAAAAACAATCGCTCTGTGGTCAAGTGAGGATTAGTTGCTCTTTTTTCCATTAATTTCAAATATAATCTGACTGGACACATGTTTTCATTGGTTCTGTTTCTTACTAGCCATTTACTATTTGTCAAACTTTTAGTGCCTCCTTGGGAAGTTTTCGAAAATATGGAATTATATTCAACCCTTCCAGAGAAGTTGGCTAAAAATTAATCTTTAAGACAAACAAAAAAATATAATACATTTATAGTTTCAGTTAACCCAAGAAAATAAAGCCAAAAATATTTTTCATCCCCCTTAGGCCCTGAGTCAGTTTTCTTTGAGAATTTCTGATTTTTTACGTTTTGTTTCCACGCAGCAATTCAAAGGAACATCTACAAATTGCTTTTGTAATCGTCTATTGTCTGTGTAACCTTATACCATTCCAAATTTATTAAAATGCTATTTGAATCAGTTGTGTTTTTTTCAGGATATTCCATTTGTACTTGAAGTTTTTTACGCCAAACTTTGCATCTCGTGCCAATCGAGCTGATTTAAATATTTATGTCCTGAAATGATCCATTTTTTGCTAATTATTTGCGAATACGGTTTTCTTGCCATTTTGGATTATCAAAAAGATTTTTTTACTAGATCTGATAGTCCGTGTCCTTGTTTCAGAATATCTACCAAAGGAATTATTGCCATTTTGGAAGTATACAATTTTAATGTAATTTTTATGTTTTATTCCAATTGAAACTATTTAGGTAGTCTGGCTGTGTTTTAGTGTAAAGTCTAAAAAGCATTTCGCATTTTAGCATTTCGTTAAAATCGACACGATTGTCGATATCGATAGTTCCTAAACAGACAACATCCATGTTGAATTTGATTGGTTAGGGGAATGGCGGGCTATTTAAATTACAATAATAATTAAACCTTAAATAGAAAAGTAAGAGGTTTGTATTTTTCCGTGTTATTTAGCAGGTTTTGCTTATTGTGTTTCTACTTTTAATTTTTACACACAACATTATCAATATCAATTGAGTGAAAATACCCTATTAACGGCTTCGTTGCCACGCCAGGCAAGTTCAAAGGAACAAATGTGGAAAAATATTTTTTGTAATCCGTCTGTATTGTCCTCGTCGTAACATTTGACCATTTTCAAAAGATCTGTATGGTAAAACTTTGAACTCACTTTGTTTTTCAGGCCTGCTAAATTGCAGACACTTTGCATCTTGTCAATCAGCTGATTTAAAATTTTAGTCCGCAAATGGATCCATTTTTTTGCCAAATTCTTTGAAATTTTTTTCTTGCACCATCTGTGCCACTGTATTCCACAAGGATTTTATACTAGACTCTTTGTAGTCCTCTCCATTTCATTTCTTCATGTTATACCCATAATCTTCTAAAATTTTTATCTTTTTCCAAATTGTAATTTCTTTCCTCAAGAAATTGGGAAAATTGTTCCCAAGCAGATTTTTTCGATTTCGCCGTGTTATAAGGGATCGTGTTATGAATTGTTTTTTCGATCTCAGTAAATGAATTACTTCCAAATCTGTTTTCATTGTTTAAACTCATTTTTTGCCGATAATTCAAAAATTATGAATGAAAAATATCAGTTTGACAATGTCAAAAAATTGTCGCTGAAATACCATGTTGTTGGTTTTGTCTAGGTAGCAATATTTTCAGCTGGATACCGATTTTATTGCCGGTGTAATACACGCTAGTGAAATAGTCAATAAAATATACTCTGAGCTGCCGAAAGATGAAAATTGTCGCATTAATAGTTTTTATTCAATCGCACTATAAAAAAATTAGGCCCTTATCTTGCCGTGAATATTAGGCAAATGGTCCGATTTGAATTTTTAAAAAGCCTTTTTAAAGTTGACAATAAAAGCTACAGCGCTAGGTTCATAAGCATATTTAACAATGTTCTCTAAACTTATATGAAAATGTGAGATATACAATTTGTAGCTTTTATTGTTAACTTTAAAAAGTCGATCCATTTGCCTAATATTCACAGCACTTGCAAGATAAGGGCCTAATTTGTTTATAGTGCAATTGAAGAAAAACTACTAATGCGACAATTTGCATCTTTCGGCAGCTCAAAGTATGTGCTTTTGACTATTATTTCCCAAAAAATCAGTCCTTAATATTGAAAATTAACGGAGATACGAATTTTAAAAAAAGGTCTGTTTTAAGCGTTTTTCCGGCTTTTCTCGGTGAAAAACGGTCGAATCGAAATTTTTCATAAACCATTTTGTAGGTTTTTGAATTTTCTACAAACGGTCTTCTATGAGCAAAATGATATAGCCAGTACTTTTTGTTATATTAAAAACGAAAAAAAAGCCTTTTTTTAATAATTATTATTGTTTAAAAAAATTACCCGAAAAAAATTGGTTGGATTTTTGATTTAAGTAATCTACATATTATTCCGGAAGTCATGAAGCAGTCAAATATCTGTTAACATTAAATACAAAAAAAATCTATGATGATTGGACTACAAATTGAAGAGTATTTTTAGAGTTGGGTTTTATATTTTGTCAGCTTCTTGCGATTATTGCACAGTTTATTTTAATAATAATTGTAAAAATTTTCATAAACTGGTATTTAAAAAATACTTTTAATTTGTATCCTCTGGAGAAACTAAATACGCTATTTTTCTATTAATTTGATTAAAATATTTTAAACAAACTGTTATACAAGTGCAAAAATCTCGAGAAGCCATCTAGAATTAAGATATGCGTTTAGTTCACATTCACCATTTAATTGTTTGGTAAAATTTTAGGTATAGCAATGTGTCTAAAATGTTAACAAATAGAGCCCTCTTGGTACTTCTTAAGTTTTACAAATAATTTGTAACTTGAGTAACAATTAAAAAACTATTGATCTCAGTTTACAACAAATGTGTTGCTATATTTAAGTGGATACTTTGAGTCAAAATGAGTCTTACAGGCTTGGTTACTTAAAAAAAGTAAATATTAAAAAATGAAATGGTGAATGCAAAGTTAAACCTAAATCTTAAGACCTATAATTTTAAATGACTTAGACTGATGTTTTTAAAACACTCTTTCGGCTTTTGTATCAAATATTGCCAGTAAAAACCAAAGATAAACTAGTTCATGTATTATGTATGTTTTAGAATAGATGTTTGTAATTGTAACTTAGAATATAACGTACTGTATAGTAATTTATTTATATTAGTATTAGGTATAATTTAGCTTAAGTCGAAATTATTGCCATAAAGTAGATGTAAAACATGTACATAGTCTTTTTGTCCATAAGGAAACAATGTTGTATACAGAATTTACATTTTTGTACTATATCGATATTTTTTTTAATAAAAAAACTTAAAAACCTATAATTTGTTTTTTTATTTATTGATTTATTTTTTTGATCCAAAACATAACTTATGTTTATCTATGATTAGATAACAAAATAGTTATTAAGGTATCAAGGGTATTATAAGGATAATAACGCTTGAGCCCTTTATACCCGTGGTGCCTTCAACGTTTAATGTCCGACTAAATATTCTTTATATGAGAAAAATTTGAATGAAGTTTGAATGTATTAGTTTAAACCAAATCAAGTACTAGCATTTACTTGAAAAAATTGTCGAAACGTAATTGTGGTAACAATGGTTGTAAGTTATTTGTCAATAAGACAGCACATAAAAATAATTTTGCGATTGAGGCATAAAAATGTCCGAAGTAGTGGAAAAACCCCATCTCCCCAAGATATTTTAGTGAAAGCTGCTAAAAAGCTGAGCATGCGCTTGTGCCAGAAAAACTAGGCGGATTTACGAGAAAGAATATTTCCATTTTGAGGCCTGACTGACGGAACACTGCGTGGACCGTGTGAACGAAACCGTTTTGAGGCTTATTTTCAAGATTTGTCAGAGTCATATTCTCCAAATTCCCT